>JAXIVJ010002332.1:17500-102500 GCA_036785665.1 Chirona hameri
TTAGATCTGAGTTAATAACTGTGTTTGTCTTGAGGTCATCACAGCATACTGAATGGTGGAATCCTGTCAGATCCAAGATCTAATATCATTGATATATTGTCAAACTGCATATTCAAGGAATCATTTCCGATTCAAGATCTTGCAAAACTCTGCTGAGAGAAATATCGGAAAATTATAGCGTGGTTTCGCTGGCTTCGTGAACATTCTCGCACCCAAATCGTCCACATCACACCCTTTTCACCACAACACCATCTGCCACCCAGCCACCATGACCGCCCGGGAACCCCGCTTTCGGACGTGTCGGACCGGCCGGAACCCCGCTTTCGGACGTGTCGGACCGCCCCGGAACCCCGCTTTCGGACGTGTCGGACCGCCCCGGAACCCCGCTTTCGGACGTGTCGGACCGCCCCGGAACCCCGCTTTCGGACGTGTCGGACCGCCCCGGAACCCCGCTTTCGGACGTGTCGGACCGCCCCGGAACCCCGCTTTCGGACGTGTCGGACCGCCCCGGAACCCCGCTTTCGGACGTGTCGGACCGGCCGGAACCCCGCTTTCGGACGTGTCGGACCGCCCCGGAACCCCGCTTTCGGACGTGTCGGACCGCCCCGGAACCCCGCTTTCGGATGTGTCGGACCGCCCCGAAACCCCGCTTTCGGACGTGTCGGACTGCCCCGGAACCCCGCTTTCAGACGTGTCGGACCGCCCCGGAACCCCGCTTTCGGACGTGTCGGACCGGCCGGAACCCCGCTTTCGGACGTGTCGGACCGCCCCGGAACCCCGCTTTCGGACGTGTCGGACCGGCCCGGAACCCCGCTTTCGGACGTGTCGGACCGCCCCGGAACCCCGCTTTCGGACGTATCGGACCGCCCCGGAACCCCGCTTTCGGACGTGTCGGACCGGCCGGAACCCCGCTTTCGGACGTGTCGGACTGCCCCGGAACCCCGCTTTCGGACGTGTCGGACCGCCCCGGAACCCCGCTTTCGGACGTGTCGGACCGCCCCGGAACCCCGCTTTCGGACGTGTCGGCCCGGCCGGAACCCCGCTTTCGGACGTGTCGGACCGCCCCGGAACCCCGCTTTCGGACGTGTCGGACCGCCCCGGAACCCCGCTTTCGGACGTGTCGGACCGCCCCGGAACCCCGCTTTCGGACGTGTCGGACCGCCCCGGAACCCCGCTTTCGGACGTGTCGGACCGGCCGGAACCCCGTTTTCGGACGTGTCGGACCGCCCCGGAACCCCGCTTTCGGACGTGTCGGACCGGCCGGAACCCCGCTTTCGGACGTGTCGGCCCGGCCGGAACCCCGCTTTCGGACGTGTCGGATCGGCCGGAACCCCGCTTTCGGACGTGTCGGCCCGGCCGGAACCCCGCTTTCGGACGTGACGGACCGCCCCGGAACCCCGCTTTCGGACCGGCCGGAACCCCGCTTTCGGACGTGTCGGCCCGGCCGGAACCCCGCTTTCGGACGTGTCGGCCCGGCCGGAACCCCGCTTTCGGACGTGTCGGACCGGCCGGAACCCCGCTTTCGGACGTGTCGGCCCGGCCGGAACCCCGCTTTCGGACGTGTCGGACCGGCCGGAACCCCGCTTTCGGACGTGTCGGACCGGCCGGAACCCCGCTTTCGGACGTGTCGGACCGGCCGGAACCCCGCTTTCGGACGTGTCGGCCCGGCCGGAACCCCGCTTTCGGACGTGTCGGCCCGCCCCGGAACCCCGCTTTCGGACGTGTCGGACCGCCCCGGAACCCCGCTTTCGGACGTGTCGGACCGGCCGGAACCCCGCTTTCGGACGTGTCGGACCGCCCGGGAACCCCGCTTTCGGACGTGTCGGACCGGCCGGAACCCCGCTTTCGGACGTGTCGGACCGGCCGGAACCCCGCTTTCGGACGTGTCGGCCCGGCCGGAACCCCGCTTTCGGACGTGTCGGCCCGCCCCGGAACCCCGCTTTCGGACGTGTCGGACCGCCCCGGAACCCCGCTTTCGGACGTGTCGGACCGCCCGGGAACCCCGCTTTCGGACGTGTCGGACCGGCCAGAACCCCGCTTTCGGACGTGTCGGACCGGCCGGAACCCCGCTTTCGGACGTGTCGGACCGCCCGGGAACCCCGCTTTCGGACGTGTCGGACCGGCCGGAACCCCGCTTTCGGACGTGTCGGACCGGCCGGAACCCCGCTTTCGGACGTGTCGGACCGCCCCGGAACCCCGCTTTCGGACGTGTCGGCCCGGCCGGAACCCCGCTTTCGGACGTGTCGGCCCGGCCGGAACCCCGCTTTCGGACGTGTCGGACCGCCCCGGAACCCCGCTTTCGGACGTGTCGGCCCGGCCGGAACCCCGCTTTCGGACGTGTCGGCCCGGCCGGAACCCCGCTTTCGGACGTGTCGGACCGCCCCGGAACCCCGCTTTCGGACGTGTCGGACCGGCCGGAACACCGCTTTCGGACGTGTCGGACCGCCCCGGAACCCCGCTTTCGGACGTGTCGGCCCGGCCGGAACCCCGCTTTCGGACGTGTCGGACCGGCCGGAACCCCGCTTTCGGACGTGTCGGACCGCCCCGGAACCCCGCTTTCGGACGTGTCGGACCGCCCCGGAACCCCGCTTTCGGACGTGTCGGACCGCCCCGGAACCCCGCTTTCGGACGTGTCGGACCGCCCCGGAACCCCGCTTTCGGACGTGTCGGACCGCCCCGGAATCCCGCTTTCGGACGTGTCGGACCGCCCGGGAACCCCGCTTTCGGACGTGTCGGACCGGCCGGAACCCCGCTTTCGGACGTGTCGGACCGCCCCGGAACCCCGCTTTCGGACGTGTCGGACCGGCCGGAACCCCGCTTTCGGACGTGTCGGACCGCCCCGGAACCCCGCTTTCGGACGTGTCGGACCGCCCCGGAACCCCGCTTTCGGACGTGTCGGACCGCCCCGGAACCCCGCTTTCGGACGTGTCGGACCGCCCCGGAACCCCGCTTTCGGACGTGTCGGACCGCCCCGGAACCCCGCTTTCGGACGTGTCGGACCGCCCCGGAACCCCGCTTTCGGACGTGTCGGACCGCCCCGGAACCCCGCTTTCGGACGTGTCGGACCGCCCCGGAACCCCGCTTTCGGACGTGTCGGACCGGACGGAACCCCGCTTTCGGACGTGTCGGACCGGCCGGAACCCCGCTTTCGGACGTGTCGGACCGCCCCGGAACCCCGCTTTCGGACGTGTCGGACCGCCCCGGAACCCCGCTTTCGGACGTGTCGGACCGCCCCGGAACCCCGCTTTCGGACGTGTCGGACCGCCCCGGAACCCCGCTTTCGGACGTGTCGGACCGCCCCGAAACCCCGCTTTCGGACGTGTCGGACCGCCCCGGAACCCCGCTTTCGGACGTGTCGGACCGCCCCGGAACCCCGCTTTCGGACGTGTCGGACCGGCCGGAACCCCGCTTTCGGACGTGTCGGACCGCCCCGGAACCCCGCTTTCGGACGTGTCGGACCGGCCCCGGAACCCCGCTTTCGGACGTGTCGGACCGCCCCGGAACCCCGCTTTCGGACGTGTCGGACCGCCCCGGAACCCCGCTTTCGGACGTGTCGGACCGGCCGGAACCCCGCTTTCGGACGTGTCGGACTGCCCCGGAACCCCGCTTTCGGACGTGTCGGACCGCCCCGGAACCCCGCTTTCGGACGTGTCGGACCGCCCCGGAACCCCGCTTTCGGACGTGTCGGCCCGGCCGGAACCCCGCTTTCGGACGTGTCGGACCGCCCCGGAACCCCGCTTTCGGACGTGTCGGACCGCCCCGGAACCCCGCTTTCGGACGTGTCGGACCGCCCCGGAACCCCGCTTTCGGACGTGTCGGACCGCCCCGGAACCCCGCTTTCGGACGTGTCGGACCGGCCGGAACCCCGCTTTCGGACGTGTCGGCCCGGCCGGAACCCCGCTTTCGGACGTGTCGGACCGCCCCGGAACCCCGCTTTCGGACGTGTCGGACCGGCCGGAACCCCGCTTTCGGACGTGTCGGCCCGGCCGGAACCCCGCTTTCGGACGTGTCGGACCGGCCGGAACCCCGCTTTCGGACGTGTCGGCCCGGCCGGAACCCCGCTTTCGGACGTGTCGGACCGCCCCGGAACCCCGCTTTCGGACCGGCCGGAACCCCGCTTTCGGACGTGTCGGCCCGGCCGGAACCCCGCTTTCGGACGTGTCGGACCGGCCGGAACCCCGCTTTCGGACGTGTCGGACCGCCCCGGAACCCCGCTTTCGGACGTGTCGGACCGGCCGGAACACCGCTTTCGGACGTGTCGGACCGCCCCGGAACCCCGCTTTCGGACGTGTCGGCCCGGCCGGAACCCCGCTTTCGGACGTGTCGGACCGGCCGGAACCCCGCTTTCGGACGTGTCGGACCGCCCCGGAACCCCGCTTTCGGACGTGTCGGCCCGGCCGGAACCCCGCTTTCGGACGTGTCGGACCGCCCCGGAACCCCGCTTTCGGACGTGTCGGACCGCCCCGGAACCCCGCTTTCGGACGTGTCGGACCGCCCCGGAACCCCGCTTTCGGACGTGTCGGACCGCCCCGGAACCCCGCTTTCGGACGTGTCGGACCGGCCGGAACCCCGCTTTCGGACGTGTCGGACCGCCCGGGAACCCCGCTTTCGGACGTGTCGGACCGGCCGGAACCCCGCTTTCGGACGTGTCGGACCGGCCGGAACCCCGCTTTCGGACGTGTCGGACCGGCCGGAACCCAGCTTTCGGACGTGTCGGACCGGCCAGAACCCCGCTTTCGGACGTGCCGGACCGGCCGGAAACACGACAGCAAACAATCTCTCGGCCGGGCCGTGACCAGCCGCCACTGGCAGTGACAGTCTCCAAGACGGAGGCGGCCGGCTTGATCAATAGCATCACTCTAGGCCACGTCAGCCGGCCGTCTGACACGACAGGGGGCGGGGGGGCGGGGGAGCGGGGTCAGGTCACCGGGCGGCACGGAAATGACAACGCTGCCCTGACAGATACTGCGCGTAGCTTGCTTCACAGGGTGAAGACATGCATAATATGACAACGCTGCCCTGACAGATACTGCGCGTAGCTTGCTTCACAGGGTGAAGACATGCATAATATGACAGCGCTGCCCTGACAGATACTGCGCGTAGCTTGCTTCACAGGGTGAAGACATGCATAATATGACAGCGCTGCCCTGACAGATACTGCGCGTAGCTTGCTTCACAGGGTGAAGACATGCATAATATGACAACGCTGCCCTGACAGATACTGCGCGTAGCTTGCTTCACAGGGTGAAGACATGCATAATATGACAGCGCTGCCCTGACAGATACTGCGCGTAGCTTGCTTCACAGGGTGAAGACATGCATAATATGACAGCGCTGCCCTGACAGATACTGCGCGTAGCTTGCTTCACAGGGCGAAGACATGCATAATATGACAGCGCTGCCCTGACAGATACTGCGCGTAGCTTGCTTCACAGGGTGAACACATGCATAATATGACAGCGCTGCCCTGACAGATACTGCGCGTAGCTTGCTTCACAGGGTGAACACATGCATAATATGACAGCGCTGCCCTGACAGATACTGCGCGTACCTTGCTTCACAGGGTGAAGACATGCATAATATGACAGCGCTGCCCTGACAGATACTGCGCGTAGCTTGCTTCACAGGGTGAAGACATGCATAATATGACAGCGCTGCCCTGACAGATACTGCGCGTAGCTTGCTTCACAGGGTGAACACATGCATAATATGACAGCGCTGCCCTGACAGATACTGCGCGTACCTTGCTTCACAGGGTGAAGACATGCATAATATGACAGCGCTGCCCTGACAGATACTGCGCGTAGCTTGCTTCACAGGGTGAAGACATGCATAATATGACAGCGCTGCCCTGACAGATACTGCGCGTACCTTGCTTCACAGGGTGAAGACATGCATAATATGACAGCGCTGCCCTGACAGATACTGCGCGTAGCTTGCTTCACAGGGTGAAAACATGCATCATATGACAGCGCTGCCCTGACAGATACTGCGCGTAGCTTGCTTCACAGGGTGAAGACATGCATAATATGACAGCGCTGCCCTGACAGATACTGCGCGTAGCTTGCTTCACAGGGTGAAAACACGCATCATATGACAGCGCTGCCCTGACAGATACTGCGCGTAGCTTGCTTCACAGGGTGAAAACATGCATAATATGACAGCGCTGCCCTGACAGATACTGCGCGTAGCTTGCTTCACAGGGTGAAAACACGCATCATATGACAGCGCTGCCCTGACAGATACTGCGCGTAGCTTGCTTCACAGGGTGAAAACACGCATCATATGACAGCGCTGCCCTGACAGATACTGCGCGTAGCTTGCTTCACAGGGTGAACACATGCATAATATGACAGCGCTGCCCTGACAGATACTGCGCGTACCTTGCTTCACAGGGTGAAGACATGCATAATATGACAGCGCTGCCCTGACAGATACTGCGCGTAGCTTGCTTCACAGGGTGAAGACATGCATAATATGACAGCGCTGCCCTGACAGATACTGCGCGTACCTTGCTTCACAGGGTGAAGACATGCATAATATGACAGCGCTGCCCTGACAGATACTGCGCGTAGCTTGCTTCACAGGGTGAAAACATGCATCATATGACAGCGCTGCCCTGACAGATACTGCGCGTAGCTTGCTTCACAGGGTGAAGACATGCATAATATGACAGCGCTGCCCTGACAGATACTGCGCGTAGCTTGCTTCACAGGGTGAAAACACGCATCATATGACAGCGCTGCCCTGACAGATACTGCGCGTAGCTTGCTTCACAGGGTGAAAACATGCATAATATGACAGCGCTGCCCTGACAGATACTGCGCGTAGCTTGCTTCACAGGGTGAAAACACGCATCATATGACAGCGCTGCCCTGACAGATACTGCGCGTAGCTTGCTTCACAGGGTGAAAACACGCATCATATGACAGCGCTGCCCTGACAGATACTGCGCGTACCTTGCTTCACAGGGTGAAGACATGCATAATATGACAGCGCTGCCCTGACAGATACTGCGCGTAGCTTGCTTCACAGGGTGAAGACATGCATAATATGACAGCGCTGCCCTGACAGATACTGCGCGTACCTTGCTTCACAGGGTGAAAACATGCATAATATGACAGCGCTGCCCTGACAGATACTGCGCGTAGCTTGCTTCACAGGGTGAAAACACGCATCATATGACAGCGCTGCCCTGACAGATACTGCGCGTAGCTTGCTTCACAGGGTGAAGACATGCATAATATGACAGCGCTGCCCTGACAGATACTGCGCGTAGCTTGCTTCACAGGGTGAAGACATGCATAATATGACAACGCTGCCCTGACAGATACTGCGCGTAGCTTGCTTCACAGGGTGAAGACATGCATAATATGACAGCGCTGCCCTGACAGATACTGCGCGTAGCTTGCTTCACAGGGTGAACACATGCATAATATGACAGCGCTGCCCTGACAGATACTGCGCGTAGCTTGCTTCACAGGGTGAACACATGCATAATATGACAGCGCTGCCCTGACAGATACTGCGCGTACCTTGCTTCACAGGGTGAAGACATGCATAATATGACAGCGCTGCCCTGACAGATACTGCGCGTAGCTTGCTTCACAGGGTGAAAACACGCATCATATGACAGCGCTGCCCTGACAGATACTGCGCGTAGCTTGCTTCACAGGGTGAAGACATGCATAATATGACAACGCTGCCCTGACAGATACTGCGCGTAGCTTGCTTCACAGGGTGAACACATGCATAATATGACAGCGCTGCCCTGACAGATACTGCGCGTAGCTTGCTTCACAGGGTGAAGACATGCATAATATGACAGCGCTGCCCTGACAGATACTGCGCGTAGCTTGCTTCACAGGGTGAAAACACGCATCATATGACAGCGCTGCCCTGACAGATACTGCGCGTAGCTTGCTTCACAGGGTGAAGACATGCATAATATGACAGCGCTGCCCTGACAGATACTGCGCGTAGCTTGCTTCACAGGGTGAAGACATGCATAATATGACAGCGCTGCCCTGACAGATACTGCGCGTAGCTTGCTTCACAGGGTGAAGACATGCATAATATGACAGCGCTGCCCTGACAGATACTGCGCGTAGCTTGCTTCACAGGGTGAAAACACGCATAATATGACAGCGCTGCCCTGACAGATACTGCGCGTAGCTTGCTTCACAGGGTGAACACATGCATAATATGACAGCGCTGCCCTGACAGATACTGCGCGTAGCTTGCTTCACAGGGTGAAGACATGCATAATATGACAGCGCTGCCCTGACAGATACTGCGCGTAGCTTGCTTCACAGGGTGAAGACATGCATAATATGACAGCGCTGCCCTGACAGATACTGCGCGTAGCTTGCTTCACAGGGTGAAGACATGCATAATATGACAGCGCTGCCCTGACAGATACTGCGCGTAGCTTGCTTCACAGGGTGAAAACACGCATCATATGACAGCGCTGCCCTGACAGATACTGCGCGTAGCTTGCTTCACAGGGTGAAGACATGCATAATATGACAGCGCTGCCCTGCCAGATACTGCGCGTAGCTTGCTTCACAGGGTGAAGACATGCATAATATGACAGCGCTGCCCTGACAGATACTGCGCGTAGCTTGCTTCACAGGGTGAAGACATGCATAATATGACAGCGCTGCCCTGACAGATACTGCGCGTAGCTTGCTTCACAGGGTGAACACATGCATAATATGACAGCGCTGCCCTGACAGATACTGCGCGTAGCTTGCTTCACAGGGTGAAGACATGCATAATATGACAGCGCTGCCCTGACAGATACTGCGCGTAGCTTGCTTCACAGGGTGAAGACATGCATAATATGACAGCGCTGCCCTGACAGATACTGCGCGTAGCTTGCTTCACAGGGTGAAGACATGCATAATATGACAGCGCTGCCCTGACAGATACTGCGCGTAGCTTGCTTCACAGGGTGAACACATGCATAATATGACAGCGCTGCCCTGACAGATACTGCGCGTAGCTTGCTTCACAGGGTGAAGACATGCATAATATGACAGCGCTGCCCTGACAGATACTGCGCGTAGCTTGCTTCACAGGGTGAAGACATGCATAATATGACAGCGCTGCCCTGACAGATACTGCGCGTAGCTTGCTTCACAGGGTGAAGACATGCATAATATGACAGCGCTGCCCTGACAGATACTGCGCGTAGCTTGCTTCACAGGGTGAAGACATGCATAATATGACAGCGCTGCCCTGACAGATACTGCGCGTAGCTTGCTTCACAGGGTGAAAACACGCATCATATGACAGCGCTGCCCTGACAGATACTGCGCGTACCTTGCTTCACAGGGTGAAAACACGCATCATATGACAGCGCTGCCCTGACAGATACTGCGCGTAGCTTGCTTCACAGGGTGAAGACATGCATAATATGACAGCGCTGCCCTGACAGATACTGCGCGTAGCTTGCTTCACAGGGTGAAGACATGCATAATATGACAGCGCTGCCCTGACAGATACTGCGCGTAGCTTGCTTCACAGGGTGAACACATGCATAATATGACAGCGCTGCCCTGACAGATACTGCGCGTAGCTTGCTTCACAGGGTGAAGACATGCATAATATGACAGCGCTGCCCTGACAGATACTGCGCGTAGCTTGCTTCACAGGGTGAAGACATGCATAATATGACAACGCTGCCCTGACAGATACTGCGCGTAGCTTGCTTCACAGGGTGAAAACACGCATCATTGACGAACATCACCGAACACTTTGACTTGATGATGAGAAGTCAATCACATTTGCTTTATTAGTCTGCAATATTTTTAATTTACTTAGTGTATGCCATCGCAGTACTAAGAACATAAGCAACAACCGTTCAATTGTCATTCAATTGCACAATTTTGTGTTACATTTTTGCGAATGTTTGGCGGTTTATATAGTGCGAAATGCTAGTCGGTCCATCCAAGCTGCTACTGAAAGCCTCCTCTTTTCATCTGAGCGACGTATAATACAAAAAGGTTATTCACCGTTTGATTCCAAATTCGCGTGTGTCTAATGAAGATGATTCAAACTGACACGGCCAAACGGCGAGCCCGTGGATAACATAATGTTATTTACACTGGCCCAATGCTACCTACACCACAACCACATTGCATGCCCGTACAGCATCGCCAGCAATCATAGCGTCATGTCGGCTGCGTCGCTGCCTCAGTGGCAGAAAAGTGTCCCGTTTCTACATTTGTCTGAACTTGGAAGTTTTGGTCCGTGAAAACTTTGACTGTAAAGAATGATTTGTTTATAGTCTGCGGGTGCAAATGGCTGACGAGCATAACAATAGACTGAACTTGACTTTCCGAACAATGGCCGGAACGTGACAGTGATGCAACACATTGTCAAAATAATTGTAAGGCGGAACCTCCAAATTACCAACATCCGAAATTTCTGCAGTGATCTAGGGAATGAAAACAGGTACTTTTCGAAAAAATAAACCAAAAACTTTTTAAAACCTCCCAAAAAAGTTGTTGCGTATTCAGGTTGCAACACCACCACCGATATTATCGGCATAGGGGCCATGGATAACCCTGGGACACTAAAAACACGCACAAGACGGCAGTACTTTAGACTGAGACTTGAGCCCAGGTTCCCATATACGCATACGCAACGATACAAGGTACTTTTTTAACATACGACCCGGGAGTCTCGGTCCCCGACTGACGCCAAGACCATATATGTACAGGAAATACGACTGAAGATTCATCAACTTTCCACATCATAATATATGCACATATTGGCATATATGAAAACAGGTTGTGTAGAAACGCGCATCAAAAATTACGCAAAAAATACTGGTATACGCATTAAAAAATTTGTTCCTCGAACTTAAATCGTAAAACCACTTTGGCACTGCTCCAGCGGCGTCATACCCACCTCCTGGAACAGCTGATGCACCAGCGTGCCGACCAGCATGGCCTTGTTGCCGGGCTCCAGACCCCTGAACAGCTCGCTGAGCACGGCCTTCCTGGCGCAGAACACGGCCGACACCACGGACGTGCCGGAGATGAGGCGGTCCGGACTGACCACCAGCTGACCGGACAGGTTGTCGATGACGTCATTGGGGGCGTATAGCACGTGCACCATGTCTCCGGCGCGTACGTGTGTGGATGACCTGTGGAGGAGAGAGTGGAGAGAGTGGAGGGGGTAGATGATATGGTCTGGGGGTTCAATGAGAAGGGGTTAAGGTTGCGGGGAGTGCAGAGGTGTCTGATTGGGGAGTTCATTCACGTGCCTGATAGTCGCTTCTCTAGGAAAGTACCAACGGCGGGCAGTGCTAAAATTGCCTTAATTTCTAGAAGCAGCAGTGTCATTCAAACACACACACACAATGACGGCTATATTTAAGGCGAAAAGAATTGAAAGAAAATTTACCGAAATATAGTGCTCGATATTTTTGCTGGAGCATGAACTAGCTCAATGAGTCATGAGTAAGTGGAACACGGATTTTGTTTTAAATGACGGGCAAGAGAAACATGTCAAAACCATCACATACTTTGGCAAGAAAAAACACTTAAATAAACATTAAAACGTGGCAACCATGCAACAAAGATTCCACAACAACATACGATTATTTTCACAGCCACCATTTATTCATTGACAATAATCAGGTCATGAGTGGTGTACAATATCTTAAAAATACACCAGAACCAACGGTTTAATGAAACGGCAAACAGATTTCTAGAGCACTCAGGACGGTTGAGCTTTGTCAAAATATGACGGCTGCAACACAACGGTTACCCCAACGCGGACGGAGCAACCGACAGTTAATTAACGAGTATTTCAAAGCGGTACTGAACCAATGATCGTACTTCACAATTAGGTCTCACGGAACAGCGGCAGCGAGTCATTGCCATACACTAACATATCGTGATTATGATACAACACGAACAATTGAAATGACATCGTATTTACACAAGAAAATAACAGAAAAATTTACCTAAACCGGTGCGCAGGAAAAACGGACACAACATGCTACAACATAATTCAACTCCGAGAAAACTCAAAACATTGATTCTATGACAAATAATCACACAACAAATAACCGCCTCAAGATAACGAAAAATACTGAAATCGGCAATACCACAGTGTATTGTCATTAAATTCGGCATGTGCTCAATCACAAATCACAAGACAAATGCCGACACCTCTTCTAAGAGTAACACACCGTCACCCGTACCATTATGATGGCAGCATCGCCATAACTGTCGACACAACATATTCTACACCGACGCGAACAATACACGGGACACCTGCGTACTGAATGGCAGAATTCGTAAACTAACGCGTGCCCAGCTCGGCACAGCATAGGCATGGCCAGCCGAAGCTGTGAATAAGGCGGCCAAAAGCACTTCCCCAGCCATAAAGAGCCCCTGGTGTGTTTGGTGAACACGTTTGAGGGAAACCAGCGGTGTAAATCTGATAACACGTGGACTAATAATTAACATGCGGAAATCGCTCGCACGGTCGGAGGACGCTTTCGGATACCACGACCGAGTCTATGATCTGGCATACCGTATGTCCGAAACATGGCAAAACGCGCACATACATCCACATGGCACAACCTTATTATCCCATTCTCAGTTAGGAAACATCACAATCAAAGTCGACCTAAACAAACAAAATATTATGAGCACTTAAACACCCAATTACTCCACCATGTAACCGTCCGGTCAATCTACCCAAACAAACCCACGGCATCACAAACAGACTTCGATACTGCGTCCTGCGACAAACACTCCGACGCTTCGACATCCCAATCCCTGCAGACACTCCCGCCTTGTCCTGTCGGCCACATGGCACTGCGAACTCTCAGCGTGAGACAGACCCACCTATCCCTGACCAATCCCTGCAGACACTCCCGCCTTGTCCTGTCGGCCACATGGCACTGCGAACTCTCAGCGTGAGACAGACCCACCTATCCCTGACCAATCCCTGCAGACACTCCCGCCTTGTCCTGTCGGCCACATGGCACTGCGAACTCTCAGCGTGAGACCTACCTATCTATCGAAAACCCTCTCCCTGGTGATATTCTTGCCCGCCCTGGCATCCACCACCTGCTGCAGCAGCCTGTCATGATAATACAGCGCGGCCAGCACCGTACCTTCCGTACTACCCCCGTTCGGGGGATACTCCACCTCGCTCCCGGTCAGGTCGGTCATCTTCCCTCCAAACAGCCGCAGCAGTGTGTGACCCGTGCAGAGGGTCCGCAGCGCCACCGGCTCCGCCAGCAGCACGGCGTCCACCGTCGCCGAGAGCGCTCCCATCAGGTTCCGGTTCATATTGGACGCCAGGAAAGTGTCCGCATCGTCAAAGAAGGCGCGCAGAGACAGGTTCTTGGCCTGCGGTGAGTCGACCGAGATGCCAAATTGGTCCGGGAAGGACCACATGGGCGGCGCCACCTGCAGCTGAAGATCATTGCCGCGGCCGTGGATTCCCCAGTGGACCTGCCCCTCGGCGAAGATGGCCGCCAACTGTGGCCGACCGCGATGACTGACGCAGACCGACATCATGGCGGCCTTCACCCCGCCGCGCAGCACTTCTTCGTGGCTGTCACTCAGTGGCGAAAGCCACACAGTGAGCTCATCCGCCCTCAGCCACTGGTCGAACAGCACGACCTTGTGCAGGTCGGAGAGGTACCGCTTGGGCAGCGGCAGCGGCGCCGCCCCGGGCCGCTCCGACGGCGCCGCGTCGTGAGCGATGAAGTTCGCCTCTGGCAGCACCTGCTCCACAGTCTTCTTCACCGCCCAGAACTGGTCGTCCGACACGCGCATCAGGTTGGCGTACCTCTCCGGGCCCTGCACCGCCGCATCGTCCAACTTGACACGCTCCGACAGCGTCTGCACCAGCTCGGCCAGCAGCGAAACCAGCGCCTTGCCGTTGACGTACGAGCCGTTCCGATAGCGCGCCGTGTCGTCCGTGTTGATCTCCATCACCATCAGGTCGTTGGCGCCGCGGGAGGCGAACGGAGCGCGCACCAGGAACAGGGCGCTCTGCGCCAGCACCACCATCACGCAGATGCGGACCGCACTGGCAGCCGCCGAGCGCGAGTGCAGCAGCTCGCGCAGCGCCTTGTGCGGTGAGCGCACCGTCATGGCGAACGGGGCGCGAAGGAGTCACACGCGGAGAGAGCGGCCGGACCGACAGCCGGATAGACGGACAGGTGGACGGCCGGCCGGATAGACGGACAGACTGGCAGACAGACGGGGATAGACGGACGGAAGGATAGACGAGCAGACGGACGGACAGAACGGACAGAACGGACAGAACGGACGTTCTCAGGTGTGCAAAGGCAGGACGTCGCCAGAGACGGGCAGACGGCCGGACGAACGTTCTCAGGCGGCGGGGCGGGACGTCGCCAGCTATGGCCGAGCACTGTGCGGCGGCAGCGTGCGATCCACACGGCGGGACGGCGGGCACTGGCCGGCCTGGGCCGGAGGCTGTCCGCTCACCCCAGCCGCCCCGAGATGGTCCGCCCGGCCAGTCACCCTCATCCGCCGCCGCCGCCCGAGGCGAAAATCAACATAGTCGAGCGGACAGCCGGGGAAGCAAACGGCGAGTAGAATTGTCAAGGCATGCAGACGCACATACAACATATTGTGAATCATCAGAGACGGGCGGGGGTAGAAAGGGAGGCACTCGGGTTAATTTACCATGAGCCGCGCAGTGTGATGGTACGGTCCTGTTGGCCGGGCTCGGTAGCCTGCAGCGACAGCACGGTGCTGCCATCTGTGTGTCGGTCGACGAAGCTGACCGAGTAACGGTCGAACCGCTGCCAGGCGGGCAAGCTGGAGTCGGTAGAGCGCAGCGGGACAACGACCGCTGACCTGGCGACACACGGCCAGGGTTGGGGTTTAAATGAACCCCTAGATGCCCGATACTGGTGCAAGCAGTCTAGAGATTAGTTTGCACCCGTGGTGAGCTCCCAAATATACAGTTCGATTAGCGAAATATATTATAATTATTTGTTTGTTTGTTGGTGTTTAACCCTATTCCCTGCGGGGCAGATTCTGCCCCCCCCCCCCCCCAGTGTTTTTTTCACTTGCCGCTTCTAAACCGTTAGGCCTACCGTCCTGAAAATTTGTGACCTTTCCCACAATTGAATGGCGCGTGTTTTGTCAAAATTTCGACAAAAATCGGTCCAGCAGAGGCGGTTCCAGACTCCTGTTTTGGAGAGGGTGTTACGAATGCGGTTTTGCGGCGCATACTTCCTTCGTGGTTTGCAGTGCAATAAATGCGTCAGAAACAATTTAAATTCGATATGCATCATAGATACTGGGATTGTACATATGTTTTGGGCAAAGGCGCACTCAGGATAAAAAATGGGAGGCGATACCCACCCTCAAATTAGGTCCAACTTTAAATTAGTAAGGCCAGTAAGGCGCCGTAGTTGGCGATGAAAGAGCGAGCCCGAAGGAAATGTATGGGGAATTTCAACTTGATCGGGCAAGTAGTTTCTGAGATACAAAAAAGGTGCGCAGGTGCACCCACCTTTGACTCGTGGGAAGGTGGGGGCTGAGAGGTCCCTAACCACACACCAAATTTGAACACAATCGGCTCAGCCGTTCCTGAGATATATAATAGGGGTGTGCACGTGCGCACGTGCAGAGGCACCCCACCCCTGACTTGTGGAAAATTGGCGGCTGAGGGGTCCCTAACCCCAAACATAAAATGTGCACACAATCGGCTCAGCCGTTGCAGAGTTTTTGCGAGAAAACAATTTTCAACACCCCTCACGCGGCACGCGCCACGCGCAGTGGTAGGCACCCACATGGAGTAGGCACTGGTCTCAAACAGGGTAGGTTAGATGGGGCTGCTCAGCAAAGAAGTCAGCTTGTCAATCGGACGTGTGGTTGCAGAGATGAGCTTCTCAAAAGCGTCGCCACGGGTCGGGCCGGGCCGGGCCGCTCATAATCAGATTTTTCCCATATACCACGGAAGGACGAGCGCTTCGCTCGCTCGTAATGATAAAAGCGTTACACGCATGGTGCCCCCCCATGTTTTTTTCTTTCTTTCTGGATCCGCCTATGCGCAATATATTAAATTTAACCAATTACAACATATAATGCCCACACGTGACGTTCATGTCGTCTCAAACAATCACGAACAGCACATATTTTATCAGAAAATCCCCCCATTTTACATTCCCTGAATACGCCTATGATTTATTTTTGTCTTTTGATATATTAAAGACCAGTACATTTGAAGCTCAAAAACGCTTGGGGCATGCAAATCGGTAGAGCCACATGGCCGCAATGACCTTTAAAAAAAACCTAAAATTTTCGTATTTTTTGCCCACTGGACCCCATTTGTGAACAAAACAAAAATTTCGGGTTCCAAAAAGAGAGATCTTGTCATGACGAATCGAATGGCGTTTTCCCCATCGAAATCGACCGAGCGGTTCTCGAGATATCTGGGGGGGGGGGGCAGAATCTGTCCCCCCGCAGGTTAAAGAGACACTACCACCTTAACATTACTTTTGAGTTGAGATAGCCATGTTGTTGGATTTGCATTGCAATTAAGTAGGGTAGCAGTTAAAACAACAACATAGGTCTTATCAAAAAGAATTTCGAGCTTGGTATTGACAATTGTAACGAATAAACCTCACGTGTATTTGAATAGGAGTCTAAAGCCGATGACGTCACCTCTCTTTACCAAATGGTGATGATAGTCGACTTGTTTTAAGTTTAGACTTTGAGATATCTGCGTGTTTCAAATTGTTTGGTAATTGGTTTGTTTTGTATTTAGAGCGCCAGAATTGTCTCGAAATAATTGTGCCATACTTTGGCAGCGTAAAGGATTTCTGTATAGCTCTCTAGAGCTCAATATGTCATCAACCCACATATTAAAACTGAACTTTTTATGAAATTGAGCACTGTTTGCGAGAAACAAATGTCATAATCGTGTTCGGCAGCAATTAGTTCATATTTTGCACCACAAGCTGCGTACATTTGACAACCTTTGGGAAGGTGGGAGTGTCCCTATAACGCTTGGGGCATGACATTTTGGCCGCCAGCAGGGAATACGGTTAAGGGCGCGACGACTGCGTGGTCAATTTGCGCCCCCACCCACCCACCCTGATCAAGAGTCTGTGTACCATTTTTTCTTCTTCAATTTGCACCGTTAATCGTCAGGACATGTCGAATCAAAGCGAAGACATATTTTCTCGAAAGCAATTCAATGGCACGAAATGGTCTGAACAGGCCGAAGTGCCTAGTCAATAAAATGTCAAAATGTGGGTTGAGGAATTTGTCGACCTTAGACAACCTTTGCCCTGTATTACCGAAAGCTGAAACAAAAGGATAGACCCAGTGGCGTCCCAGGATTCACTCCAGGGGGGGGGGGGGGATATTTTTTATCAGGGGGGTATAAAGGCCCACCAAAAAAAAAACTAACCGGATTTGACCCACTATATTTTTAGAAGGGCATATTTTCAACATTTTTTCCTAAAAAATCACAAAATCATTCATTTTTCGACCAAAGGGGCACGTACGGACCTTCAGGGGAGGAGGGGGGGGGGGGGATTCCCCCCCCCCCCCCCTTGTGTACGCCTCTATGGATTGACCAAGAGGGAACTTAATGCAAGCCGTGCTTTTTCTGCCTACATTCCCAAAATTGCAAAATAAATACCGTTAGTTAACGGTGGCTGGGTAGTGACACACCCCAGGCACCGTTAGTTAACGGTGGCTGGGTAGTGACACACCCCAGGCACCGTTAGTTAACGGTGGCTGGGTAGTGACACACCCCAGGCACCGTTAGTTAACGGTGGCTGGGTAGTGACACACCCCAGGCACCGTTAGTTAACGGTGGCTGGGTAGTGACGACACACCCTAGGCACCGTTAGTTAACGGTGGTTGGGTAGTGACGACACACCCCAGGCACCGTTAGTTAACGGTGGCTGGGTAGTGACACACCCCAGGCACCGTTAGTTAACGGTGGTTGGGTAGTGACACACCCCAGGCACCGTTAGTTAACAGTGGTTGGGTAGTGACACACCCCAGGCACCGTTAGTTAACGGTGGTTGGGTAGTGACACACCCCAGGCACCGTTAGTTAACGGTGGTTGGGTAGTGACACACCCCAGGCACCGTTAGTTAACGGTGGTTGGGTAATGACGACACACCCCAGGCACCGTTAGTTAACGGTGGTTGGGTAGTGACGACACACCCCAGGCACCGTTAGTTAACGGTGGCTGGGTAGTGACACACCCCAGGCACCGTTAGTTAACGGTGGTTGGGTAGTGACACACCCCAGGCACCGTTAGTTAACGGTGGTTGGGTAGTGACACACCCCAGGCACCGTTAGTTAACGGTGGCTGGGTAGTGACGACACACCCCAGGCACCGTTAGTTAACGGTGGCTGGGTAGTGACACACCCCAGGCACCGTTAGTTAACGGTGGCTGAAGAGTGACACACCCCAGGCACCGCTAGTTAACGGTGGCTGGGTAGTGACACACCCCAGGCACCGTTAGTTAACGGTGGCTGGGTAGTGATATACCCCCAGGCACCGTTAGTTAACGGTGGCTGGGTAGTGCCACACCCCAGGCACCGTTAGTTAACGGTGGCTGGGTAGTGACACACCCCAGGCACCGTTAGTTAACGGTGGTTGGGTAGTGACACACCCCAGGCACCGTTAGTTAACGGTGGTTGGGTAGTGACGACACCCCAGGCACCGTTAGTTAACGGTGGTTGGGTAGTGACACACCCCAGGCACCGTTAGTTAACGGTGGCTGGGTAGTGACACACCCCAGGCACCGTTAGTTAACGGTGGTAGGGTAGTGACACACCCCAGGCACCGTTAGTTAACGGTGGTTGGGTAGTGACGACACCCCAGGCACCGTTAGTTAACGGTGGTTGGGTAGTGACACACCCCAGGCACCGTTAGTTAACGGTGGCTGGGTAGTGACACACCCCAGGCACCGCTAGTTAACGGTGGCTGGGTAGTGACACACCCCAGGCACCGTTAGTTAACGGTGGTTGGGTAGTGACACACCCCAGGCACCGTTAGTTAACGGTGGTTGGGTAGTGACGACACCCCAGGCACCGTTAGTTAACGGTGGTTGGGTAGTGACACACCCCAGGCACCGTTAGTTAACGGTGGCTGGGTAGTGACACACCCCAGGCACCGTTAGTTAACGGTGGTTGGGTAGTGACACACCCCAGGCACCGTTAGTTAACGGTGGTTGGGTAGTGACGACACACCCCAGGCACCGTTAGTTAACGGTGGCTGGGTAGTGACACACCCCAGGCACCGTTAGTTAACGGTGGCTGGGTAGTGACGACACACCCCAGGCACCGTTAGTTAACGGTGGCTGGGTAGTGACGACACACCCCAGGCACCGTTAGTTAACGGTGGCTGGGTAGTGACACACCCCAGGCACCGTTAGTTAACGGTGGCTGGGTAGTGGCACACCCCAGGCACCGTTAGTTAACGGTGGTTGGGTAGTGACGACACACCCCAGGCACCGTTAGTTAACGGTGGTTGGGTAGTGACGACACACCCCAGGCACCGTTAGTTAACGGTGGTTGGGTAGTGACGACACACCCCAGGCACCGTTAGTTAACGGTGGTTGGGTAGTGACACACCCCAGGCACCGTTAGTTAACGGTGGCTGGGTAGTGACGACACACCCCAGGCACCGTTAGTTAACGGTGCCTGGGTAGTGACGACACACCCCAGGCACCGTTAGTTAACGGTGGTTGGGTAGTGACGACACACTCCAGGCACCGTTAGTTAACGGTGGCTGGGTAGTGACACACCCCAGGCACCGTTAGTTAACGGTGGCTGGGTAGTGACGACACCCCAGGCACCGTTAGTTAACGGTGGTTGGGTAGTGACACACCCCAGGCACCGTTAGTTAACGGTGGCTGGGTAGTGACGACACCCCAGGCACCGTTAGTTAACGGTGGCTGGGTAGTGACACACCCCAGGCACCGTTAGTTAACGGTGGCTGGGTAGTGACACACCCCAGGCACCGTTAGTTAACGGTGGCTGGGTAGTGACGACACCCCAGGCACCGTTAGTTAACGGTGGTTGGGTAGTGACACACCCCAGGCACCGTTAGTTAACGGTGGCTGGGTAGTGACGACACCCCAGGCACCGTTAGTTAACGGTGGCTGGGTAGTGACACACCCCAGGCACCGTTAGTTAACGGTGGCTGGGTAGTGACACACCCCAGGCACCGTTAGTTAACGGTGGCTGGGTAGTGACGTCACACCCCAGGCGATGCTATTTGCGATGCTATTTAAAAGAATACGGTAGGCGTGGGACAAAACCACATCTTTCTTCCACAGCTTTCTTCAAGTGGATTAAAGGGAAATATTGACCTTTTGATCTATTTTTTTTCTTCTGAATTATCTTATACAACATTACGTTTATGGTATTAAATTGACCGAGTCTCAATTTAAGAATGAAATCACATCTTTTCTATTTCGAAAAATACTTTTTTGGGAAATTAAAAAAAGTAGGTACATATACTTCTTTCGGAGTTCATGATCGGTGTTTTCCCTTCACTATTGGGAGAACGACATATCTGGCGCCTTTGTTTCAATCTGTTCAACGTTGAATACCTCTCGTTGAATTATCTATCAACAAATCGCATACACTAAAAACGTCATCGTAGGGGGCCAAGTTAATCCGCCGAATACGTCACGGTTTTCAGAAATGTGTATTGGATTGATTATGGGAAAACGGTTCAGATAAATGTTTCGCAATGTTTCGCAATAAATGTGTGCAATGTAATGTATCGAATACATGTATGTTGAAACTTCATGGGGAAAACAACCTTTTTTAATGATTCGAGAACACCAGGTCGCAGTCAGGGGTGAAACTAAACTGCCGATTTCAATGCACTTTTGTCAAATGCCTATTGATTGTTCATAAACGTTTCGTACATATTCGCAAAGGATAGAGTGCAGGAAACATATTATATGCCTTCATGGTAAATACCAATGCGTAGGCAGACTAATTTTCGCTCGGACAGTGAATTCGTTACCGAGTACTTGCTAAGTACCGACCGTTATACGCGTGGCACGCTCATCAACTATAACTTGAAATGACTTCGGCTAGAGACATTTGTATGCAAAATGTGATTGGATTTACTTATAAGTTGAGTGCTTCTTCCTATTTCAAGTGGCTAACTCCATTGTTATGGGAAAAGGTCATTATTTCCCTTTAACTGGCAGCCACATGCTAATGGAAATGCTGTCATAAACTTCGGTTCCAACTTCAACAACTTTAAATGAGCAAGTACATGAATAACGAAATGTAGAGAGGTAATTTAAATATTTCGACATTATTCAGAACATGCCTCACATGAATTCCCCACCTAAACTATCGTAAACTCTAGTTTCACACCTTATCGTCAGCCCAAGAGAGTTTTCCGGGGCCGTCTATTCCCCTGCCGTGGCCGTCTCTCCGCCCTCCCTCCGCCCAGCCCCGCTCCCCGTGACCTTGAACGCGGCCGCTGCCACCGGCCGCAGGGCGCCCCGCCCCAGACATCTCGGCAATTATGCTCGCTCTCCCAGACATACTGATCCTATCCCGCGAGACGTAGGGAAGGTAAGTTCAAAACACCAAGCTACGATCGCTTCAGAGGGCGCCATCCTTTGCCAACATCCTACTGATTATCGCCATTTCGTACAACGGTTTCTTCAGTGGGTAAGTGAACAAGTTAATTTTCTGCCGTGTAAATCGAAATGGTAGAACCAGGGGCGGATCCAGAAAATCTGCAAAGGGGGGGGGGGGCATCAATTGCAGTGGTGTCCCTACCTACACCCAAATCTGAAAACTCAACGGATTTGGTCCACTATATTTTGAGGGTGCCCCTATTTCAGTATTTTGTTGATTGACAAAACGTTGGCTATAGGTTTGTGCAGTATCAGTTTGTATATAAAGTGCCGCGAATGGTACTAAAATATATAATTTGTACAGTCAAGGGCTGCCACAGACGGCTGATAAACGGGGGGGGGGGGGGGGACTTGACCAAGAGGGTAGTCGAGGTTCGTGACCATGCGGGGTAGACGTTTTTACGAGCAGTAAATCTTATGCATGCAATAGCAGTGTATCATATTGCTTTGTGTCTTGTGCAGACTTCAAAAACGTTCTTGAACTAAAAGAATAGGCAGCATTTTGCGAGAGGGGCTTGAAGAAAATGTATCCCAAAACTGCCCTTAAACTTGACTACCTACCAATGGTATTTACGCAAAATGGACACCTACACAACTATTATTGCGCCGCGAAGCGGTGCCAAAATTTGAGATTTTGAGTGAGCTGGAGAACTACTTTTTGCTATTGGAACCAGTATGCAGGGTCAAAATGAGCAAATATGTCTGGAGCAAAAGGTGGGGTCGAATGAAACTACGAAGAAGAAGATCGTGAATGCTCAGTACGCTGTCGTATTTAATCAAACTTGTATAACTGAAAATCTGCTCCCACATTTTACAAATAAATAAATACATATATATATATATATATATATATATATATATATATATATATATATATATATATATATATATATATATATATATATATATATATATATATATATATATATATATATATATATATATATATATATATATATATATATATATATATATATATATACATACATACATACATATAAATATATATATATATATATATATATATATATATATATATATATATATATATATATATATATATATATATATATATATATATATATATATATACATATACATATACATATACATATACATATACATATACATATACATATACATATACATATACATATACATATACATATACATATACATATATATATACATATATATACATACATATACATATATACATATATACATGTATTTATATATTGTATATGTATATATATATATATATATATATATATATATATATATATATATATATATATATATATATATATATATATATATATATATATATATATATATATATATATATATATATATATATATATATATATATATATATATATATATATATATATATATATATATATATATATATATATATATATATATATATATATATATATATATATATATATATATATATATATATATATATATATATATATATATATATATATATATATATATATATATATATATATATATATATATATATATATATATATATATATATATATATATATATATATATATATATATATATATATATAGTAATAATTAAGGATTTATATTATATATAAATAGTTGTTTTTTCTTGTATTAATATCGTCTGGTCATGTGCTACATTTAAATTAAACAGCACTTCGCGAAACATGGAAGATATTTAGACAAATCAGAATTCAGACCTGAATAGAATTGTTCCCGAACTTAGTCATTGCTGGCCGAATCTCACCAGGTCTTCTTCACGTGTATAGGTAAATACCAGAAACCCCGCCAAATATGAGAGAATACTACCCTTAGCAACACCACTCGTATAATTTGTTTGGTATTTTAGTCTCCATTTTGTGTAGCAAGTAAGCAAGAACCATTACTTTTTTAATTATGGCGTGCCAAACCTTGCTCCCACCCCATTGTATCCGTCGAAGAGTTTCAAGTTTCATGCCCCGATCGGGGCACGAAACAGCCGAAGAGCGTCTTCTAAAAGGGCCCCTTTTAGAAGAAGCTGTTTCGTGCCAAAGATACCACGACACTAGTGGTTGTATGTTAAAGTATGTTAAGTAAGTCGTATGTTAAGCCCTGTGTCGAAATTACATTGCGTAGCGAGGTAATTCTTTCACCACAACCTGTTTTTCGATCTGCTCTACAAATCTGCTATCTCAGTTCAAAACACCATGTTAAAGGTGAACTATTCCCTTTAAAGGGAAATAATGACCTTTTGATTTTGTTAGTAACAATTTCCTAGGCTACCGTTATGGTTTTAAAATTATTTTATATAAATTTAAGAATTAAATAAAATTGTTCCCAAATTCAAAGTTGTAAGTTTGGAAAAAATACAAAACAAGTACCTTGTGTACTTCATGAAGGTCATTGACAAATTCGTCCTTCCCTACCATTGTTTACATCGAGTGCGGCATTTTTGGAGGCTCTGTGACGTTTCCGATCAAACTGAGCGCTGCTCGGACACACGCTAGTAGCGCTAGTAGCGCTTTTGTTCTCCATGGCAACCAGGCGTCAGCCAATCAAAAGCCAGAAAGGGAATACGTTCTGGCTTTTCATTGGCTCACGCCTGGTTGCCATGGAGAACGAAAGCGCTACTAGCGCTACTAGCGTGTGTTCGAGCAGCGCTCTGATCCGTGAAGCAATCCGTGAAGTATCCGTGATGCATGGCTGACTATCAGTATAAGTCATGAATAACAACAACATGCAAGCTATACCAACTCGAATAAAATAAGGGCGGAATGAATTGAACCCCAGGCAAGCTAGTATTCGCAAAGCACTCGGCACTGCGCCACAATAGCAAAAGATGAGGGAAATGCATATTGGATACAATATTATTACGTCACAAGTTTCTGAAGTGTCAACTACTATGAAATACAGTGATAAATACCTTTAATAATGATTAACAAGAAAATTCAAACTTAAAAACAATAATTTGAATAAGTCTTTAATTAGCTTTCAACTCAAAATCAGATATATTTTGCAATGCTACACAAGAATGGCACCAGTGACGTCATTAACAAAGCCTGCTACGGGACTTGGGTATACTAATCAGGAACAACTCGCCACAATGGTTAAGTGCGCCGAGAAGCATGACAATGACTTTGTAAACAAATCGCCGACGCTAAATAGGTCACCGTCGATGTGCATCGATGAGCTTCCGATTTAATTGCCAGTTTTGTGTTATTGTTTGTTAGTTTTTTGGGGAAAAATTATTATTTTTCATGATAATATAAAGCATAGTGTTATATACAGCCACAGACAAATTATACAATACTCCTAATGTTGAAAACAAATGAATCGATTTTCACAAATTGAGGGTCGCAACCACTAACTATGCCGCCGTTGATGTGCATCGATGAGTTTCCGATTGTATTGCCCCTTTTTCCAATCGCTGTTAGTTTTAGAAGATCGCCGGGCATATAATCACAACAAGCAGAACGCACAATATATTTTCCACTCCATTGCGTACAAAAACAATACGGGAAAATCCCGCAGTTTGATGAGGACCAAAAGTACTTGCAAGTACCGGTCGTTAAAAGTGTGGAACGCTTATCAACTTTAACTTGAAATATCTTTCGGTAGGAAAGTTGTCATGCAAAATGTGATGAATTTACAATATATTTTGGTCTCGTCTGGCGATTTCAAGTGCCAACTCCATTTTTGTGGAAAAAGGTCATTATTTCCCTTTAACCCGCCATTGACTAGAGGGGGGAGGGGGGCGTTTAACGCCCCCTGATGAATTTTCGCAATAGCTGGAAACCTAATAGCGCTATCAACGTGAAACTTCGGGTATCTTCTTATAAATCATTGTTACGTCTGTGTACAAAAATATAAACATTTCGTCGATTTTTTTATCTCGAGTTATAGCGAATTTAGTGACGTCACTATACACGAGTTTTACACCAAAATCAGCTAAACTTTGCCAAGCCGTACAAATGCCACATTTGAAGCAAAATGCAATCGAAAAACGTCAAAAGATAGAAAATTGCAACGGCTAAAAACTGGCCATCTCGGATTGTTTTTTGTTTTTTAGTTTTTGACCCCCAAAACTTAAAAAAAATTGGAGGAAAATTATCACAAAATCAAAATTTTCTAAAATATTCAAAAACCGGAATATATGTCAGAGAAACATACCTAGGCAACTAACATGCCAAATTTCAAACTGATATCACCATTTTGACTGACTGATGAGTGATGACATCTAAAGTATGGGTAACTTATGACATATTTTGAAATTGCGTTTTTTGGCTTTTATTGAATAGATACAGACAAATAAATGCCACCATTGTATTTCTGAGACAAAACTGGTCTAGCAACATGCCTTTTCTGTTTAGATTTACCAATTAAAAATGTTGACCTTCGGTGACCTGAGCTTGACCTGAAATTAACATTTACTTCACGTAAATGAAGTCAGGTGGTAAAATGACTATCACTATCGAATTATACGTGACAAATAACTCATAAAACATGTGTTGCATGACTTTCGTAGATATTTTGAGCATAGTGACCTTTTGTGACCTGACCTTGACCTTGGCCAACAATCTCACTTTAGATCATGCGGGATATGTATCATACCTTTGGCAGCACTTTGGGTGAAACTGGTCGCAATCGAAGGCTTTGTTTGTATGGAAAGTATGGCCCATAAACTCAAATACGCCGATTTTGACCTTTGACCTGACCGTGACCTGACATTTTACCTCATTTTTACATTTTTGATCATGCTTTAGATTCGTCTCATTGAGAGCTTTCGATTGCCGCCTTGCGCGTCTCGCTGCGATCATTGGTTCGGAAGATAACCAGGGGGGCGTTTAACGCCCCCCCTCAGTCAATGGCGTTCTGCTGAGACCCCAGGCAATGCCGGGTTAAGTGTCTTTACCCAGAACACCTGAAAGGCTGACAGCAAGATGGTAAGTAGGTGACATAGGAGCGTGGCCGCGAGGGTTAAGGGTCTTTTCCAGAAACACATGAACGCAAGATGGTAAGTAGGTGACATAGGAGCGTGGGGAAATGAGAAAACTAATACACTAATATGCGGTTAGCTACCTACTGCCTGGTGTACGCGTGACTCAACCTAACAAATGTGTGTTGTGTTCGAACCAGCAACAACAGTAGACTGTAGAGACAAACCGTATGAAGTCTGAGGACATAATAATTAATACCTATTGCATATTGTGGACTGATGACTGATGGCGATGCTGATTAGGGCTCGGGGCGCCACAACTGCCGAGGTTCACTGTAGACTGAGGAGTAACAACTCTGCACAACCCGGCGCGACCGGGGACTGACCTGGCTGCGACCTCCTCCTTAAACGGGGATGAGAACAGGTCAGCCACAGACTCGAACAGCAGCTCCGACGCCTCGTCCGGATCCGGGGTGCGGTGACGCGGCCTCTTCTGCGGCGAGATTGCCACCACCGCCGCCGGGATAGTCTTAGACGCGCCACTGCTCGCCGCTGCTGCCACGTTCGTCTTATACGCGTCACTGCTCGCCGCACACACAGCTGAGTCGATCGATGGAGGTAACTCGCTGACACTGCTGAGCACAACTGGCGGTACGGGGGCTTTCGTATTAACTGCTATCCGCTGGTCAGGTACCATCCGTTTTGCTGTTACTCCGTCGGCTACAGACAGTGGGGTAGTTGGAAAGCCAGCGGCCGCCTCGCCCGCGCGCAGAGCTCGTTTAAGGTCCAGTAAGACCGCGTTTCGGTCTCTTTCTGATGCCGCTCCACCCAGCAGGCAGACGTTCGTCTTCCTCGGTGACTGCCGTGAGCCGTTCGTCTTCCTGGGCGACTTTCGTGAGCCGTTGGTCTTCCTGGGTGACTTTCGTGAGAAGTTTGCTTTCGTGGGGGACTTTCGTGGGCCGTTTATCGTTACACCAGTCGGCCCGGTTGGTCGTTTTCGGTCGAGAGACAAACCGGACACGGCCCACGCCGGCCTTTTGGTTAGTCGCTGCACCAGCCGAGTGCCGGCCAGTGGAGCAGCATCGGTAGCAACACAAGCACCATCAGCACCAGCATCACCACTACGAACAGCACCAGTTCCAGCACCAGCTCCAGCTCCAGCACCAGCTCCAGCACCAGCTCCAGCACCAGCTCCAGCACCAGCTCCAGCACCAGCACCAGCTCCAGCACCAGCTCCAGCATCAGCATCAGCTCCAGCATCAGCTCCAGCTCCAGCTCCAGCTCCAGCTCCAGCTCCAGCTCCATCTCCATCTCCATCTCCATCTCCATCTCCATCTCCATCTCCATCTCCATCTCCATCTCCATCTCCATCTCCATCTCCATCTTCATCTCCAGCACCAGCACTAGCCACAGCGGTGGTTCGCCCTGCGATGCCAGTCAGTCGGTTCTCTTTCCTCTGCGTGTGATCCGTCCCGCCGCCACTGCTCGGGATCACCTCACACGAATCGTCCAGCTCAGCAACGTTCGGCGGGGTGCCGGGCGCCGCCTTCAGCGGGGACACGTTGGGTGCCACCGCGTCACCCGTCACGTCAATCAGGATGGGTCTCTTCCGCGGGGAGCATCGCAGGACGACGGCGGGGGCGGGGGCGGCGGCGGCCGAGGTCCGGCGACCAGTGGCTGGTGCTACAGAAGATGGCGGGGCTGGCGCGGTAGTGACTCTCCCGAAGAACGCCGAAATCCGCGTCTGAGATTTGGACGGCGCATTTTTCTGCGACTTCGACAACTGAAATATGAGTGTTGAGTTAGTACAGGCAGGAAAGGGGAATGCTTCGCAGTATATCATACCCCACTGCATGGTTGGCAAAGTTTCTGTTTGCTGGTATGCATTTTGTACTCTTTCATACTCTTTTGAAATTGTTCGTACTCTTTGAAAAGGGAAAATAAACATAATCAAATCGGATATGATTAATAATAATATTTGATTTGATCCAGTCAACTGGATCGAACTCTGGAGACATCTACTCTGATTAGGGCTCGGGGCGCCACAACTGTCGAGGTTAACCAGCCCCCAATCAGAATACAAAAGAGTACAAAATGTGTACCAGCAAACACCAACTTTGCCAACCATGCCCCACTGTCACAGACCTATTACTACCCTCTGCAAGCCAAAGGCATAACTACCCAATGCAATTGCCCTTCAAATGGTCACCCTGAACTATCGAACAATCATAAAACCCAGTCACAACTTGGGTCAACAAAACTGCACGGCTATTTACAGTTCCAGTAGAACGAGTTAATTGCATTTCGTTCGGCACAAACATTCCTACGCAGGCACGCTACTGGGACACAGCACGCGATTCTGCCAGCCAGACTAGGCCACCCGTCACGCCAGATTGCCACTCGAAACCATTAACCCCGCACGGCAGCGCAGGCGACTCCAATTCCAGCTGACGCCAGTCTGGATGCCGCCTGCCACCGATCCGCCCCAGCTCCGCCCCCGCCCGTCTCAGGTCAGGCAGCACCGCCAGCTGCATCGTTTGGTCAATACCACGCTCCCCATACCGACGGGACGGCCCGCCGCGACCCGACCGGGCCGCCAGTCGCCCCGCGGCCGCCGTTCCGCCATGAGCGCGCTCTTCCATCACGCCGGCGACTCGACCGGCGGCTGCCAGTGCTGCCGCGACGCGGCCGGCGGCCGGCGGCCGAACCGCCATCACCCGTCGCTGCCGCTAGTCGCCGGCGCGGCGCCACTGAGTCGCTACACTATGGCCGACTGGCAGCAGACCAACCACGACAACCTGACTGCGTCCGACCAACGTCGCGAGGCCGGCGCTCAGGCTCGATGCGCCGCTCAGCGAGCCATCCGCGACGCGGACCGGACCGCAGCACAGGCGCAGCGCGAGAGCACGCAGCGACTGGCCGAGCGCGCCGGCGCCGTGGGCCGCTGGCGGCACGAGGTGCTACACGAGCTGGAGCTGAACGCGCAGGAGACGGAGCGACTCGAGGAGGCACGCCAACGCGCGGAGTGTCTGCACGGTGAACTGGCCGCGCCGTTGAGACTCGCAGAGGACAACCGGCGCGCGCGGCAGCTGCGCACTGGGGTTGACCTTGTCCACGACCCGGTCGAGGCGGGGCTCGAGCGCGAGGCGGGCGTGCTGGTTGGCGTGCGCGAGCGGCTGTGCCGCACGCTGGACCACGTGTCCGGCTCGCTACAGGAGCTGCGCGAGGCGAGGCGACGGCTCGAGCGCGACGCGGCCGACAAGTTCGCGGCGCTGCATCTCGACCGGCACGCGCACGCCCTCGGAAACGCCTCGCCAGGCACGGCGCTGTACCCGGGCATCGAGCGCCTAGACCGCATGCAGAGTACACCCGACTCCTGGGAGGAGAACACACGTCGTCTCGTCCAACAATCGCAGACAGCACGCGCCAACAGCGCCGCCGTGCGGGCCGAGGTGGAATCGGTCACCCACGGTGCCGTCAGCGAGCACTGGCAGGCGTGGACCGGCACCAACCAAGCCCTCGCTTCACGCGCGCAGCAGACACAGGAGGCGCGTAATCGCATCCGGCAGGAGCTGAGCCGCCTCACGCAGGAGATCGCTGAGCAGGAGCGGCACCGGGCGGCGCTGAGGCGCGCGCTCGCGGCGCAGACGCCGCACCTGCGCGTGGCTCACACGCGGCTCGAGCGGCGCACGCACCGCCGGGGATTGGAGCTGTGCCGGGACAAGGCAGACCAGCGACTGCAGGGTGAGGTGCGAGAGATCGGGGATAACGTGCACCTGCTGCAGCGGCAGCTGGCCGAGGTGGAGTCGGCGCTGGCTGGTCTGCTTCAGCAGAAGAGCAAGATGGAGGAGGAGCTGAGGGTTAAGGCTAACTCACTGCTGATTGATCGGGATCAGGTGCTCGGCTCGAGGCGGGCGTTTCCAGTCACGTCCATTGTCACCAAGTGCCTCTGAGGCGCGGAGACGGATGGACTCTGAGTGCGTCTTGAGTGGAGAGTGAGGGCGATAAAAGACGGAGCGACGGGTGCCAGCCCAGAGAAGAACTCTGAACAGATAGTGATTATATTGGGGCTTAACCCTCGCCCTACGGGAGCTTTGTTCACCTTCGCCCTACGGGGGGAGGTCCTAAAAAGACCTGTTAACTTCCAAACCAAGCAACATAGAGCAACGCGGTAAGAACCAGCATGTTGCCTGTCACATGTTTGGAATCTAACGGTATGCAATTTTTAGGTTTCGGGTCAACGAGTGACCTTCCAGGTCAAGTGAATGACCTCGATCAACCACGTCCAGAACAGATATTTTGCTGTCAGAAAACCTCAAAATTAGAAATTGATAAATGTAAATATAAAGGCATGTTCCTAGGCTAGTTGTCTCAGAAATACAAAAACGGTAATTATTTGTTCGTATCTCGTTAAAAAAAGTCCAAAAAGTTATAAAAAAAGTGACGTCATGAGTTTCTTACACTTAGGGAGCCATCACTCAGTCAAAAATAGAGATATTGCTTTGAAATTTGGTTTGGGTATTGTTCATACTCAGTTCTCTCACATATATTCCGTTTTTTAGCATCTTGGAAATTTTTATTTTGTGGTGATTTCCCCCCCAAAAAAATAGGAGTCAAAAACCCCAAATTTCGAAAATCTGAGATTGTCATTTTAAAGAAAATTACATTTTATATCTTCGCTGAATTGCGTTCGGAATTTGCTTCAAAACTCTGTTTTCTACGATTTTTCAAACATTTGCCGTTTTTCCACCAACATGACGTCATCAAAACATCATTAATCTCCCAAATTCCTTAACTAATTTCAACGACATTTTTACAGCATACGTATAATTGTCGTAAACTCAGCTACTGAAAATTTCAGCAAGATTCGCCTCATGTGTAAAAAGTAATGCAAAAAAGCCTCAGGGGGGGGGTCGTTTTAGGACCCCCCCCCCCCTAGGACGAGGGTTAATTAAGGGCGTGAGGACGTCCGAGGTCAATGACTCAGAACTGGCAAGTGGTTGAGTGGTATTTAATCACGGCGAGGTATTCACGAGCAGTTAAACCGGAAAGTGACCGCGAGTTGTTTGAGAGCAACAAAAGGGGTGTGTCAGATCGTCAAGTTTCAATATAATTACAATAGTGGACCACAAAATGCTCCAGAATTGAGAACACGTTACCAGAAGTAAATGGGGTCCGTGGCTTGATATTGCGGATGCGAGAAAGAAAAAAAAAACAGGACGAAGCTTCATGAAAACGGAAGATAATGTCGTGGAACTCTGAGGAATTACAAAACGATTCGGCCGTCGTTGGAATAGTATTGTGGAAATAAGCCGGAAGTAACGGGAGATGGAACCATCTGTGAGCATTCGAGAGTATCGAGCCTTTCGACAGCCACCAGATTCTAAACCATTCTCACGATGGCAATACATGCTAAAAGCGTACCCAGAATCTGCATCCCCTGCGTTCAACAACCCACAAAGATCACATAGTTTGAGAACGAAAATGCGCCTGGATTCGTCAATTTTATTGAGCGAATCTGTCGAATCTGCAGCAACAATATGCTCAAGCCCTACTGAGCCAACGCACCACCACGTTCTGAGTTACCAGCACTCCTAGCAAACAAGGCGGGGCTGATCGAGCATCTGAAGTCTCACACAGCGAAACGTGGAATGTGGTCGACCGGAGACAGAGGCTAGGCTACGAACGGCAGACCGCAGAAGTGAGTCCTACCAGAATGCGCCCGGATGAAACCCGCGAACAAATCCAGAGGTTGCACAAAGGATGGCGAGTGACGTCATAATCCAGAGAATGTCAAACAGTACCAACCTCACACTGCCAATACTGAGCTGAACTGCCAATGGCAGCAAGCATAGTAACGCACCATTCTTTTAAATAGAAATGCGGCTCGTTGATTTGGGTTTAGGGCGTTCCGACTACTTCGATCATAAGGCGCTAGCAATGCTGCTTGGGATTCATCCCGCCAGTCTATTGAACATGAGCATTAACACGTGTAGATAATTGTGCTAGAAAGGCGAATATGGAGACGCATGAGAACACCAGCTGTGAATGTCATTTGTACCAAACATGCTTTAACAGATACTAAAAGGTTTCGGACCGTGTCATTCACAAATGCATGAATGTATACGCAATATTACTTTACTAATATGTATACGAACGGTTTGGAAACATGTCCGCAGTGGGGCTTGTACGATTGAATGTGTGAAATGTGAATACGAGTGAGGCAGTACTGTATACTGCCCAATGTGCGCCAGAAAAGTGTGGTTCGTCCTGTTCCATCAGATGCTTAGAAAAAGACAAACCACACATTAAACATGACCTGTTACAAGCATCTGCACTCCTTGTCTTTTGGGTGATGAATCATGAGGTGTGTTCTGACTTCTGTGTTATGCTATTAGCCGTTACAGCATTAGCATTTGCCTTCTTGCGACAATAAACTTACCTACGTCTTTCAGTCAGAACTGGAAAAGAGGTTTGCGCAATTTGCAATTCGTGAGGTATACTTAGCTCAGGACATTGTCCCTCCACGCCACCAGCACGTCTCTGTGCCCGTCCCTGTGCCCCCATTCCGTTACCGTATCCCGTTACTGTATCCCTTTCCCATATCCTGTTCCCGCATCCACCCCCGTATCCCATTTTCGTTGTCCGGTTACCGCATCCCATATCCGTTTTCCTAAACTCGTTCTCGTGCCCCGTTTCTGCATCCCAGTCCCGTGTTCGGCTCTCGAATCCCAGTCCCGTGTTCGGCTCTCGAATCCCAGTCCCGTGCTCGGCTCTCGAATCCCAGTCCCGTGTTCAGCTCTCGAATCCCAGTCCCGTGCTCGGCTCTCGAATCCCAGTCTCGTGTTCGGCTCTCGAATCCCTGTCTTGTATCCTGGCTCCGTATCCCAGTCCCGTGTTCGGCTCTCGAATCCCTGTCTTGTATCCTGGCTCCGTATCCCAGTCCCGTGTTCGGCTCTCGAATCCCTGTCTTGTATCTTGGCTCCGTATCCCAGTCCCGTGTTCGGCTCTCGAATCCCAGTCCCGTGTTCGGCTCTCGAATCCCTGTCTTGTATCCTGGCTCCGTATCCCAGTCCCGTGTTCGGCTCTCGAATCCCTGTCTTGTATCCTGGCTCCGTATCCTGACACCGGCTATATCGTTATATTTTGTCCTTATCCTTGCCCGTTATTGAGTTTCTGATATTGATGACAAGGAACCCACAACATGGAGAATATACAATATACAGAAGAATGGAGAATATACAATATACCTACATAAGAAACATAACTTGAAGCTACACCAATACAAGATCATTACCAAATAATGTATAACCTTCTTTAGCATTCCCATGAACTGTCTCATAACTTTAAGTCCAAAGTTTTTTTGCCATGTTGCTTTGATAACATTAATTACAATTCTGTCAAAGCTGTGTACTGTGTAGCCATTTACATTACATTTGTACACTTGTGTTTCCATGTATTGCATGTTTCCACATGCTAATAAATTCAAAATAGGGCTATACTAAATAGGGAACAGATGCCTTACCTTATTGTTGCCCTTGACCATGGTCAGGCTTCAAAACTGAAGACTTCCAGTGGAGTAGTTCACACGCAGGTATGATTTTCTGAAAATACAAACAATTCATTGGTTATGCTATTGCAAATAAATTAAGACACCAACACAGCAAAAATACCATGAAATGTCCAGTATTATGCCATATCCAGCCTTACAGCAGTTTTGACCAAGGTAAAAACAAATCCTGTTATAATAAAATAAAAATAAAATTGACATTGGCGGAAAACACCATTAGGTACATCAACATTACATTCCACAATGACAACCCTACCAGGAATTGTGTGTGGATAGCATGTGGGCCCACTCTGGCCGCATGATGGCCTCATGCGGCCACAGTGAGCCCACATGCTATTCACACACAATTCCTGGTAGGGAAAGGTCATAGGTAGGGTAAACTGCTCTAACACCAGACATGTCCTATCCTCAGACTTTTCATGCTATCAGAATGTAAACAATACAGGTAGTGTCTGCACTCTGATAGCATGAAAAGTCTGAGGTTAGGACATGTCAGGAGATTGGACTAAGTTTTACCCAAGCTACCAATTTCAAATTATGAATATGGACTTTATCTTTGTTTTGCCACAGGAATTATCCCTAAAAAAATCAAATTGGTCATTATTTTGATTTCCATGTTAAAGGAAATAGTTCACTTCACCATTAGTTTTAAACTGAGAGCAGTTTTGTAGCCCATGTTGGGAAACCCCTATCTGCAAGTTTGCTCGACTGAAAAGACTTGAGCCAAATATATTTGATTTTTTGCCGACCGAATCCAGTGCTGGCGAAAGAATGTGGTGCTGGATCTAGCCCAGGCAGAGGCTATACCATCAGCCAATCAGCTTGCAGCTGGTGCTAGCAAGCAAACTGCTGGCCACCAGTTGGTACCTCTAATGTGAGTCTATCCTTACAAGACTACTTTCAAATCTGATTGGCTGAGCCATTTTTTTAAATTTGTGTGATGTCAGCACTCTGACTCAGAGAGTATGCATATAGTTTTGATAAACAATAATAATTTACGTCCTGTCCTAAATTAGTGCGATATAAGGCCATTTTTGACAATATAAAAGAAATTGTATTACAAAATATAATCAAATCATGTTTGGGAAAATTTCCATGGTGAACTATTTCCTTTAACTTGGTATTCAGTTTTGCATGTCAGAAAAATTGAACATCAACTAACATTGATATAAACATTAACAAGTTACAGAACTTCTGTTATCGTTAAAACTTGTTCCCTGAAGTTATTTCAGAAAACCTCTCATTCCCAAGTTCAATTGTCTCAGAATCAAATCAATATTTAAGGTGGATTGAAATTTAAATGACATTGAAATCGAAATCGAAATGGGCGAGAGCTCCAGCGCAATCAACCACGGGAAAAGCTGCTTGGGTTTATCATTATGCAATAATCACCCCGAATATCTTTCAGCAGATTTGATAAGGCTTCCAAATTGAAATCCTTCTATTCTATACAGAACAGTTCTTACATTATTGATCCTGAACAACAAACGCCACCTAAAAAATACACAAGCGCACCATACGGCCTTTTTTTTAAGAGCAAACCGGCAAACCGAACCCACAGGTGTCCCACGCCTTTTGTTTATTTTGCGACAAGTTCCCGCGCGCTCGCGACAGCTGGTTACGGTTCGAGTTTTTCTTTGGCTAAGCGCCTCACATCTATTCTTCCAACGGAAGATGACGCTACGACCTCATATTCATCAAATAGATGTCGCTAGTAGTCGGTCTTTTTTACGTCACGTATTTGACTGAAACCTCGCTCAGGGAAGTCTGACCACCTAGTCATTATCGTTCAGAACTTCAGCTAGTCACTGACTGGGAGTTGAGACCAGTATCCACCGGCGACCATAGTGCCACAACGTTGAAGTAAATATCGGCTGGCCTCTTTGACCGATGCGGTGCGGTGCTAATATGCCGAGCGCCAGCTGGTATCCGTAGGTACTAGGTATTACATGTGAATTGCGGAACGCCAGTATTTGATATCAACAAAGATACCTTCACAGGGAAAGGTGATTTTGTTTTAATTCCCAACCTCATGGTTACGAAGGACCATGAAGGAGAAACGGACATTTCCTCTCCTTGGAACCATTTTTCAGTCATTACTAACTTTATCCATCCCGGCCCTGGGATCTTCGTCACTACTCAATCGTCGGGACCACCCAATCCCTGCACTGTACCGGACAGCAGAATCATCTGTTAGTGCTGCATTCGCCTACACTGCTACCCGGCTATCCCGTGACGTCACATCCGCACCATCCGTATCGTATCCGTACACCTCGTCCCGCAAATACGAGCCACCACCAACTGGAGTCGTGTCGTACTCGCTTCTACGTTGTAGTCCCACTCTTGTCCTGCTTGGTTCACATTTAACATGAATATTGTTTGAGCTCCTCAAACAGTGCAGTTCAAAACAGCAGCAGAAGGAAAATCAATGGAGAATGAAAACAATAGTCAACATATGTATTACGTAAGGAAACATCTTCACGTCACGGCAAACTTCAAACGTATGCCCATGAGTCATCGCCAATCGACACACAAGTAGGCACTGACCGAATATCCTCCGTACATAAAGGCACCGAGAGCTGACACCCGAGCTTAGGCACTCCTTCCTGGCACATCTTCCTGCACACTTCCTCCAGTGTCCCCGTCAGCTCCCACCCAGGGCTGCGGAGTCGGAGTTGGAGTCGGAGTCGGAGTCGGAGTCGGAGTTGGAGTGGGAGTTGGAGTTGGAGTCGGAGTCGGAGTTGGAGTTGGAGTCGGAGTCGGAGTTGGAGTTGGAGTTGGAGTTGGAGTTGGAGTCGGAGTTGGAGTTGGAGTCGGAGTTGGAGTCGTAGTTGGCGTCGTAGTTGGAGTCGGAGTCGGAGTTGGAGTCGGAGTTGGAGCCTGAGTTGGAGTTGGAGTCGGAGTTGGAGTCGGAGTCGGAGTCGGAGTTGGAGTCGGAGTCGTAGTTAGAGTCGGAGTTGGTTTCGGTCGGAGTCGGTAAAATTTTGCCGACTCCGACTCCGCTGTCAGTTATGGGCAGCGCGTGGGCAGTGTTTTTCGGGAGCATTTTGGTAAACCACCGGTGGCGATAACTAAACAAACTATGCCCATTCAGCTTAGTTTGCTTCGATTCCCTCGCCACGGTGGGCGAAATAAAACCTAGGGTCTGTCATCGGATGCAGATGCAGAATTCCACCGCCTGGATTCCAAAATTCCACGATCACGACAAATCAATTTGTAAAACAAAAATCAGGTTTAAAGTGGCGAGGAGCCTACTCAGGCGAGTCAAACGTCTCATTAATTAACTATGGCATTCAGATATCGCTTACTATTCATGTGGATTGTAAGGTTGCCACAGGACTCGACAATTTATTTGTGTTGACTTCCAGAATAATAAAATCGAAAGCTATGCTCAGACAATCTAACTTACTATTTGAAGAGACTCTGTTCAGTTCAGTTCATATATTGGCGAATCATTCCACGTTGTGGTTTAGTGTTTGATCCGTTTAAAAAAACACCGTCAAGATGAGTACATAGAGGCATACACATTACACATTCATCGGTCAAGGACGCTAGAGACTTCTCCCGTCACATACTCGGGAAGGCGCTAGTGCATATGCCTAAATCAGACGCATCAATGTTAACCCGCTCACTGCAGGGGGTTTGCGCCGAACACGAACTGCAGGGGGAGGGGTGATTTCGCCCCCCCCCCTGAGATCTCGAAAACTACGCTACGTAGCGAGAAGCGGAAAAAGGCATTTGATAGCTTGATACATGTTCTATCGAAAGTATTTCAGTGTTCTTTTAGGTCAGGTCAAAATTGAGGTCACCAGAGGTCATCAAAGGTCAAATTTTCCAGTTTTTCCTGTTTTAGAACATCGCTCCAGAAATTCCCATATATCTCAGAAACAATGCTAGTTAGAAACAAACGGAAAAAAGTAAACGCCAGCCAGTGAAATTTGCAATCGCTAAGGTGTCCTCAGATTTGATCCTAGGTCATCCACTAGTGTCTATCCATTTAATTGAACTCCAATCTTTAAAATGAGCTCCAATCTTGAAACGGGATCATTTTGGCTATGGGTGGATACTTCTTGTGCCTGTTGACAATAGCTTCAGGTAATTCAAGTTGGGAGTGGATCTCGGAGTCTGAGTCGACTCTGGAGGGTTGGAGTCGGAGTCGGAGTCACCTGAAACCCGATCGACTCCGCAGCCCTGCTCCCACCATCCTCTGTCGTGCCCCACCATCGCCTCCTCCCCTCTTAGCTGTCACTCTCCGCCAGGCTTCTGACTCTTAGCTGGGTTAGGGGGGCGCGCTGGTATGGCGGGTCGCAGCGAGCCCAATGTCGACGCGCCCTGCTGCGGCGGGGGCGGGGGCGGTGGCGGGGGCGGCAGGCGTGCCAGCAGCTGCTGCAGCAGGCCGTCGGTGCCGGCCCGCTGATCTGACAGCTCCTCCTTCAGCGCAGTCAGGCGTCGCTCCAGCTGGGTGAGCCGAGCGTGTGCTGAGGGCAGGCGGAGCGCAGGAGCGGCCGGGAGACCTTCTCCCAGCAGCGGCTCGTCGTCGGAGGAGTCGGAGGAGAGCGGCGCCAGCGTCACGCGGCTATGCGGCTGGGACCGGGGGACCAGGAAGAAGCATGTCAGACCACTGATAATGTGCCCAGCTTTGTCTAAAGGAATATATATTGGCGCTTCAACTCCAAGACCAGGGAAACAATTGCAACACCGAGAAAATGGAGGAAAGAACGTAAATGAAGGACAAGTGGGCAAAGATCACCTCCTCAGTAAAACCGCAGAAACTATCGCACGAATCGAGGCTAAAGCACGGACATACAAGCAGCTGTACAGTGCACACTGAAGACATTCAAGGCAACTATTTTACGCACCCGTTTGCGTCCGTTGTTGCGCTCCACGGCCATGAGAATGTCCTCCACACTGAAACACAATCCGGCTCCGGATCACATATCAGGTTTACTGCACAGCTTAGCAGAAGGGCCTTACAACACGTGAGTCGCTGTTTGACCTCCCAGTGTTGAAGTTGCTCCGCTCCATACAGTCGTTCATTCGAGGATTTTTTTTTTTTGATGGCTTCGAGATATACGCATTTGCAATGCATGTCATCATCACCAAGTTTATTAAACAAAAATTAAACAAAACAAAATATGAAAGTAAATCAGAAAGGTGCAAAAGCAAAAAAGCTTAAATCAAGGCACCCTGTCTGAAAAGAAGGATAAATGGTTAACTGCGACCGCCGCCACGGCACAGCTCGCTCTGGTGTAGGTCGAAGCCCCCACACTCACCTCCGGGCACGTCGCGTCCATTTAGGGTGGTGATTGCTGAACAAAATTAAGGAAGATCAGCAAATCGTTTCGAATTTAGCAAGAAATTTTGGAAATGCAAGGCCACCGACCGACCGCCGCCGCCGGTGTGGTCTGTCCCGTATAGTAGAATTTGTAGTTGGTCCTTGGGTGATTTATTTCTAAAGTCAGGAAGTAATGTTTGGGAGATGCTGTTGAACAAAATGTCTCTCTGCTCCGTATGATTTTGACATGAAAGGACGAAATGACTAATAGTTTCATTGCGATGTCCGCATTGACAAGAGGGCGTTGTTGCTTTCTGAATACTAAATAAATGAGAATTCAAATAAGTCATATCCATTCTTAGTCTCGCGTGCAAAATATTACCCTTTTTTGATCCAACAGTAAAGTAAATGGGTGGATCGAACGCTCCCAGGTGCTCGCTGAGCTGCTGTTTGAAAGCGGAGTGTGTAAGATGTTGTGTTGTGCTGGGCAGTTCGTTCCATTGTGTGCAAGTTGTGGGGAAAAATGACTTGTGGTATGATGATGTGCGGCTGGTGGTTTTAGTGTGCATGTTAGCATTTCTGAGTTGTCTGTTGGTGTCTTGAGCTCGAGTGTTTGGCATGATTCTGTGATGTAGTTTGGGCAACGTTGTCCTGGGTCGTTCAGTTTGTGATAGAGTGCCAGTCTGTGTAAACGTCGTCTCGTTGTTAGTCTGTCCCATCCCAGTTCTGTCCGTAGTTTGTCGGAAGGTGTCCTGAATAACCCCCCGGTAACCAGTCTTGCAGCTCTGTTTTGTAATGTCTCGAGTCTGGTCGCATTGTTATGTGTCCGTCATAGATGGCGTCGCAGTAGTCGAAATGAGGCCTAATGTATACTTTGTATATTTGATCTAGAATTGGTCTTGGTATGTGTTTTGCAATGCTATACAGAGGACTGAGCGTTTTGTTTATTTTGCGGCATATTGTGTTTATGTGTTCGTGAAAGCGGAGGTCTTTGGAGAAAGTCATGCCAAGGTGCGTGTGATCGTCATGAATTGGCACTGGATCACCTCCGAATGTCAGTGTCGGCGATGAATTATCTTGTTTGTATGAGAATGTCTGCTGAATTGTTTTTTCGATGTTAAATGTAATAGCCCATTCTCTACCGTACTTGTATATTTCGTCGAGGTCGTGCTGTAATGATTGTTGAGTCGCTAGTAAGTCTGCCGTTGTATGTGAGGCGTAGAGTGATGTGTCGTCAGCAAAGAAAAGAATGTCATTTTGAGTCTTGTTTGAGAGTCCGTCTAGATATATGAGTGCAAGTAATGGTCCCAGTACAGAGCCCTGCGGACAGCCAGCGTTTATGATCTGAGTCGTCGAAAAGGTGTCCCGTATTCGTTCTCGCTGTCGTCTGTCTTCCAAGTATGATGTAAACCAGTCCAACAGTCGTCCAGTGATTCCGAAGTCGTGGTTACACTTGTATAGTAGACCCTGATGCCAAATGTTGTCAAAATATTTGGAAATGTCGAGATATATAGCAGTGAAGTTACATCCTGAGTTGAGAGATTTGTATAGGTTGTGAGTCAAATATAGTAGTTGTTGCTGAGTGCTATGGCGCTGTCTGTATCCACTTTGTTTGTCAGAGAGAAGAGAATGTTCAGTAAAATGACCATAAACCTTTCTATATACTATTTTTTCAAAGACTTTGGAAAGGGCCGAAAGAAACTAATTGGTCGATAGCAAGAACAATCCGATGGAGAACCTTTGTTCTTGAATATTGGTTGTACGTGTGCTTCTTTAAATCTACTTGGAAATTTGCCTGACTCTAGGGACTTGTTGAATAATTTTGCTAATGGTTTGGAGATCAAAAGTGCAATCAGTTTAAGCAATTTTACTGGTATTCCATCTGGGCCGGTTGACTTGTTTGGGTCCAGGGAGTTGAGAATGCGGAGAACTTCTTGCTCGGATGCGACAATATTTTCAAGTGAGGGCAATGGTAGTGTATGAGCTTTGTTTGGTGTGGGTTTGTGAGTCTCCGGAATATTAAGGGTAGATTGAGCAGCAAAGTGGTCGTTTAATAGCGTCGCCTTTTCGTCGTCGTCAGTAATGATGTCGCCGTTGTCTGATTGGAGAGGTGGGATGGTATCGTCTCGTGTACGTCCTGTGATCGTGCGTAATGTTTGATGGTATTTGTAGGTTGGTGGTTTGCCACCATAACATTGGTGGTTTCCAGTGGTGGGACCGCACTTGCTGAGGCTCGTAAATTCCTGTATCATGAATTGTGACATGCCCGACCAGTGGAAGGCTGCTACCGTTACGGCTCTCCATAAAAAAGGTGAAACTACGGACCCCAACAACTATCGCCCGATTTCTGTTCTCCCTGTTGTGGCGAAGTTGTGTGAGCGTGTGGTCTGCACCCAATTGATGGATTACCTGACGACCCACCATATACTGTGTCCTCAGCAGTACGGTTTCCGGCCGGGACTGTCCACAGAGGCGGCCCTGCTCGACACTGTCACGTATGCAACAGACAACATTGATAAAGGCATGATGACGTCACTCGTCACAACTGACACGTCTAAGGCCTTTGACAGTGTCGAGCATGGTCGTCTCCTGGACAAGCTAGAGTGGTATGGTGTCCAGCGTGAATGGTTCGCGGCCTGGCTGCGGGGTCGTACCCAGACTGTGCGGGGTGGCTGTAGTGGTGCCCTGGAGGTGACGCACGGGGTGGTCCAGGGGTCCATTTTAGGGCCTGTACTGTTTTTACTCTTCACCAACGATTTGCCGCAGCATCTTCCATTCGGGAGGATCGCGATGTATGCTGACGATGCCCAGTTCATTGACGCTGACTTCCCATCAAATGTTCATGATCTGAAAAATCGTGTTGAAAGCTCTCTTGACATAGCATTGAAGTGGTTCACACAGAACCGTCTAAAAATTAATCCGGCAAAAACAAAGATGCTCCTCCTGAGATCTCGCCGTCAAAAAGTCATCTCAGACTTCTCTGTTCATTTTGGTAATGATGAAATTTTGCCCTCACAAAGCGTCAAGGTGCTTGGTGTCGTCATCGACTCACATCTGACATGGAACTGTCACATTACGTCTGTTGTGCAGCGCTGCTACTGTGTACTGGTGGGTCTGGCGCGAATCAGACATAAGCTCCCAAAATGCATCAGACAGCTGTTGATAGAGGCACTCGTCTTCCCCCACATACGTTATTGTATAACGGTGTGGGGAAACTGTTCCGCAGCACAGAAGCTGCGTGTACAAAAGGGAATCAACTTCGGTGTCCGCATCGTGACCGGACTTGGCAGGCGTGACCATGTCAGTCCGTCATTGCGTGAACTGGGGTGGCCCAATGTTGATGAAATGATCACCGAACGCGATATTGCCACAATGCGCCACCTCACAACATCCACCAGTGCCTCCGAACTATTGCGACAGCGATTGTTGCGGCGCGCCGATGTATCCGCTCGCCGCACGCGCGGCACTGAAGCCGGCCACTTCGAGCTGCCCCGCGTGCGGACAGAATTCGCCCGGCGCAGCTTTGTGTACCGAGCCACGAGCGCCTGGAACGACCTTACGCTGGAGGCTAGGCGATAGTCAATCGTGAATTTTACCGTAGATTGCGATCGGTGTCTGCGGCTGGGAGCGGCCTATGTTGCCACCTGCCACTCTTTTTGCCGCGTGTTCTGTTTTACCGTGTGTATTTTTCATCACTGTATGTTTTACTGTTTTTATCCTATTGTGTATTATTAATGTAATGACGTGGATTCCACAAAAGCCATATTATGGAGGTTCCGAAATACATATCTGTATCTGTATCTGTATCTGTAGGAGTTTTGTTTTTGTGCCACTAATTTGTGTACTTGGTATTGCACATATTCGTCTTTTAGTCGTCTGTTGATGGATGTGACTAGGTTTCTTTGGTATCTCCATCTATTCCAATTAAAATCACACTGAGTTTGTTTTGCAATTTTGAATAATCTATCGCGTTTTCGAATGTTTCGCTTTAATTCAGAAGTGATCCAAGGTTTTTGCTTTGATTGATTAGTTTTGCGTTTAATTGGAATCGAGGCAGCTGCGGCGTCGTGAATAGCAGATATAAATAGGTCTGTCGCTGTATCTAAATCATTGTTCAAAATACGTGCCCAGTCAGTGTTTTGCAGAAGAGTGGTGAGTAAAGGGGCGTTTAATTTTGAATAGTCCCAAACATATGTATGCGTTGGTTCTGCGTTTTCAGGAGGCGGTGTTAGTCGAACTGTCACGTATATTGGAAAGTGATCAAGGTGGGAGAATGATGAAAGACTGCCACTATCAGTGATTAAGTGACTGTTGTTTATGAAAATAAGATCGCGTAGATTTTGGCTAGTGTTGCTGATTCTGGCTGGTTGTCTGATTAACTGTTGCAGCTCTAACGCCTCTGCAGTGTCTTGAAGTGTTCTGTCGAAAGTTGTAATGCCGTTGTGTCGGTAAATTTGGTGATCAATATAAATGTTTCCAGCGTTAAAGTCACCTAACACAAGTGTGGCCGTGGGATTGTAGCTTTGTGCTTGGCATACTGATTCGGTGAAGTGATGGGGCTGAGCACGCAAAATTACTATGAAGTCAGCTACGCATTAAAGGGAAATATTCACTTTTTGATCTACTTTTCTGCATTATCTTATGCATCGTGTATGGTATCAAATTGATCGAGTCTCAATTTAAAAATGATATCACAAGTTTTTATATTTCGATTTTTTTTTGTGGGAAATTTAACAAACAAGTACATATACTTCTTTCGGAGTTCATGATCGGTGTTTTCCCTTCACTATTTGGAAGCGCGACATATCTGGCGCTTTTCTTTCTTTTGATGACGTCTCTGATTGGTCCCTCAAACAAATCACTGACACTAAATAGGTCGCCGTTGCGTGCCCAACTAAACTTCCGATTTAATTGCCAGTTCATTGCTTGTTGATTTTGTTCTCTCTCCTAAATTATTATTTTTCATGATAAGCTAAAGCATAGTGTTGTATACAGCCAGACAACCAATTTTCGAAAATTGAGGGTCGCAACCACTAACTTATAGGCCGTCGTAGCGTGCCCAAGTTAACTGCTAATTTGGTTACCTTATTATGCAATGTTTGTTGATTGTTAAGGATATTAGGGCACATAATCACAATAGACAGCGTGCAAGACATATTTTCCTTACAATTTTGTGAAAAACCAATACGAGACCAGCCCGGAATTCGAAATTCGTTTCCAAGTGCTTGCAAGTACTGGTCGTTATAAGCGTGGATCACTTATCAACTTTGACTTGAAATATCTCTCAGTAGGAATTGTTATATGCAAAATATGATTAATTTAAAATATATTTTGGTCTCGTCTATCGATTTCAAGTAATAACTCCATTTGTGTGGAAAAAGGTGAATATTTCCCTTTAACGCTTGACGTTATAGTCAGGCAGCCAATCAAGTCTACCATTTCGAGAGCACAAGACAGGCGTGAGAGAACGCAACGTACCGTTCCAAATCAGTCTCGCCTTGACCGGCAACAGAAGCCAGCCTGGAACAAAGCGATGCAGTCACTGAACGCTCACAAGAGAATATCCGATAAATTAGAACGAAATATTGTTTAGAACACTTAATAGCAGACGAAATGTGTATATTTTCACATCAAGCTATCCCGTAGGATGTAGCAGCGAAATATTGTTGGTTGTTAACATTACGTTAAATATCACCCGGCGTAGATATGCATTAGATATGTATATTCAATTAGCTAAACAGGATCATTTTAAGCGTCGACAGCAAGTCGAGAGTTGTCAACCTTTTCGTTAATTTATTGCGAACTTGTATATACCAGCACACTTTTAGTGTGTGTCTATATACTCCGTGATTTACCGTTCTTCGATGCGCCCCAGCTTCTCATCTGTCTGGTTGGACTTGGCTTCCTTTTCCTTTTGCAGGAAGTAGACGGTGCATTCGCGCTCGAACACGACCAGATTGGCGAGATGACGCTTCAGGTACACTTTCACTGCGGCAAACACGGACAGGGGAAAAATGGTCATGTGTGTATCTGGCGTCGTATTGGCACATTAACACCGGAAAACCGAAGTCCACTTATCTAGAGCCGCACCATTTTACTGTCGAATTGAAGCTTGAAATTAGGGTATAATAATGCTGGGTCCACACATACAACGAGGGAGATGGCAAATAGGAAATTAATTAACATCAAGCCATATTACTACACATTCCAGCCAGGGGCGCAGCCAGACCTTCGGCAAGGGAGGGGCACGGCATCCCCAGAGGGCCCCTCTGCCAAAGACCCCCCCCCCAAAAAAAAAAAACGAAATGGTATCTCCTCGGATTTAGGCCTCTATATTTTGCAGAGGTCCTAAATTATCGCAAAAAAAAACGTCGGACAGACCCATGTTGAACAGACCCCATGCGTAGATTGACTGATAAGTACGTAGTCTGATACAAAATAATGTGCGGCAACTGACTCCCTTTGGCACCATGTGAAATATTAACGCGCGCACCGACGTGGGGTGCGGATATCCGCCCACTTGGGGTTTTCGTAGATATTGGGAAAACGCGGTGTGTAGCACCACCAAACTTAGCATAGCTCTTTGGGCATCAAATATCCTCATTGTGTGTAATTTTGTATCTCGAGTCATCTCAGGTCAGGTCAACAGGTCATGTTAAGTGACCCCACCTCCAAGGAAATTTTTAAAGTTAAGTGACCCCACTTCCAAGCAAGTTTTTGAAAGTCGTGCCAAAGCCACAGTGATTGACCGAGTGGTTTCAAACTCACAGGACTTAATTAGGCCATAAGTACCTACAATTCGTTTATCTTGGATTTATAATATCGGTGACCTAAGGTCAGATCCAGGGGCGCAGACAGACCTTCGTCAAGGGGGGGGGGGCACAGCATCCCGAGGGGCCCCCTCGATCAAAACCACACTCCCCCCAAAAAAAATGTCGCGAAATGGTATATCCTCGGATTTGGGCCACTATATTTTGCCGGGCCCCTAAATAGTCTCAACAAAAAAACGTCGGACAGGCCCAGGTCGAACATGAACCTAGGCGTAGATTGACTGATAAGTTCTTAGTCTGATTCCCAACAAATGCGGCAACTGACTCCCTATTGGCACCATGATGTGAAGTATTACTATTAGGGGCACGTGCTCCCTGTGCCCCCTGGCTGCGCCCCTGATTCCAGCCAATATATCGGAATCGGTATAGTAATAGTGCCTAGACAAAATACAATATTGCCGCTGGCAATAAAGATAAATTGTTTACGAATAAGAGCGGAACAGAGAAAACATGGCAGATTTTCTGAAATGCTGCCACGCCGTGCATGGCAGATATTGCCACGCCGTGCATGGCAGATATTGCACAACACACCTTGGCTGAGCATTTCGAAGAGCGCGCCTCGAACAGCGCCCCGCCTCCGCTCTCGACCCTGACCCACGTGGCTACCAATCGATTATTCAAGGGCGCCGCCACCTTCCGAAAGTGTGTGTGTGTGTGTGTGTGGGGGGGGGGGGGGGGGGCAGAGGCATTCTGAAGTCGAATATTTCCATGCAGCGCCCATAGGAGTAATGTTAAAACCCGAAAATGTTGTGTGTGTGTGTGGGGGGGGGGGGGGGGGACACGTCCCCCGTCCCCACCCCTGTGGCGGAGCCCCTGCGATTATTAATGTCTCATTCACCACTCACGCAGAGCCCGCAATGCTTACAGTTTTCTTTGCGCCGGCGGCAGCAGACTTTCCAGATTTTCTTGCTGGCGATCCAAATGAGTTCGATGATGACCAGTGGCGGCGCCAGACCGGGCTTCTCCTCGTACTCTTTGACCAGACGGAACATCTCGTACTTCCATATCTCCATGCTGTTCTCGCGAACCTTCTCGAAGACGTTACTGCGGGGAGCGCGGACACGGCGTTACAGCGATCGGCTCTAAGCGTGGTGGTGTCTGAAGAAGGCCACCGACTGTTACGCTGCTATGTCCAGGTGCGCTCTGTGCGTTCGGAATCAATGTGAAGCATTTTTTTTTTCGCGTGCGCGTGCTTGCGTACGTGCGTGCGTGTGTGTGTGTGTGTGTGTGTGTGTGTGTGTGTGTGTGTGTGTGCGTGTGCGTGTGCGTGTGCGTGTGCGTGTGCGTGTGCGTGCGCGTGCGTGTGCGTGTGCGTGTGCGTGTGCGTGTGCGCGCGCGCGTGCGCGTGCGCGTGCGCGTGCGCGTGCGCGTGCGCGTGCGTGCGCGTGCGCGTGCGTGTGTGTGTGTGTGTGTGTGTGTGTGTGTGTGTGTGTGTGTGTGTGTGTGTGTGTGTGTGTGTGTGTGTGTGCGTGTGTGTGTGTGTGTGTGTGTGTGTGTGTGTGTGTGTGTGTGTGTGTGTGTGTGTGTGTGTGTGTGTGTGTGTGTGTGTGTGTGTGTGTGTGTGTGTGTGTGTGTGTGTGTGTGTGTGTGTGTGTGTGTGTGTGTGTGTGTGTGTGTGTGTGTGTAGGGGGATCTTTTTATGGCAAAAAAGTACCCCCCCATTTTTTTTTGCCCGCGGACTTGGGCCAGTCACCTTATTTTGGTATTCGAGCTGAATAATTTCACTTCAAATTCACAAAAAAAAATGATTTTGTGGATTTGTTTTCCGACAAAAATCATTTTTATTTTTATTTTGGGGGGTCAAAAAGCCCCAATAATCGAAAATTCAAGATAGCCAATTTAAATAGAATGTCATTTTCTTTCTTTTTACGTTTTTTAAATTTAAAATTTGCTTCAAAACTCTATTTTCTACGATTTGTCAAACATTTGTTTCCACCAAAAATGACATGACATCACGTCATTAAAACGTTATTATCTCACAAAATACTACATCTAGTTCATTGCAATTTGGTGAGAAGACGTAGAATTGATGCAGCATAAGGTACTGAAAGTATCGCGTTGATATCTATCATAGTTTTCAAGTTATTGCGATAAAAAAAATCCGGGGGAGGCAGATTCTCCCCCCCGCGGGGTGCGGGTTGTGTCACCGGGGCTGCTTGAATTGCATCAGTTGCACTGTTTTGTCTTTCATTGAAAGAAAGGGATACATACAAACTTCAAATTCAATCACTCGAGAAAAAACTTCCGTTTTCATGAAGTTTTCTCCTAAGATCATTGTTTTTCACGTTTAGTGCAGGGAACGCGCGGGAGGGGGGGGGGGGGGGGGGAGGGGCATACTTGTATTGAAGGCCATTCCGGGGGGGGGGGGGGAGGGGCATTTTCCCCTGATGCCCCCTGGATCCGCCAGTGCAGCACACCATCTCTAGCCGTCATCAGCAGACTCCCGCAGGCAGCCAAACAGATCGCAGCTGCCCACCTGAACACGGCGATCAGCAGGTTGAGCAGCATGACGTTGCCGATGAGCAGGAAGATGGCCAGCATGGGCGGCACCACCTGGGCGTAGTGGGCAATGTCTTCACAGATCTGACCGGCGCTGGCTGAATCGTAGCAGACTTCTGGCACGGGGGCTGCGGGAGGGGCGCGATCACGGGACAATTCACACGGGCACACTTCTATGGTGACCGAAACAACAATATATCCTCGATGTGTTTCTATCAATAGCAATACCGGCAGTATCAAAGGAAATAGGCTATAGGCATCCATTAAATAACGCATCTCTTATTAAGATAGCCAACAAATCGATCACCAAATACAATACCAGCCGCTTCGTTTTACGCGACAAGTCGTATTCCAGCCATCAATAGAACATCTGACACGATCCATTCAACAGCATTTGTAGACCCAATGACATCCAGCCTCAAGTTCAGGCTGGATGTCATTGTGAGGTCTGAAGTTGAGGCCCTCAATAGGCGTCAGCATAGGAGCTGCTCCAGCTGCGGCTCTCACCTTGCGTAGTTTCTAGCTGAAGTTCGCCGTACATCTGCCAGTAGGGCAGCATGAAGATGTCCTTGAAGACGTACATGTAGAAGGGACGCACCGGGTACAGCAGGGCCTGCGCCGCCACGCCGTACCCCAGGATGAACACTACCAACAGCAGCATGAAGTTGAACACCTCGTCTATCTGTCGAACCGAACAGGAGGGGGGGGGGGGGGGGGGGGGGGGGGGGGTCAGGCTCTGGACGCAAGAGAGGGCGTGGGACGATCATATGTGATGGCTTAAGATCCGTACCAATAATATACACATTTTTGTATATATAATTAATTGTCCAATGTGGATACATAAAAGTTTTGTCTTGGAAATGTTGCCTATTTAATTGCGACTTTCACTATTGGCATAATATAGATGTTACTAAAAGACACAAAGCAAATCATACGCATTTACTAACAATTATTTCCAGACACCTAGCAGGTTTACATAGCCATTCATTTCAAGTAAGAACAATACGATCGCCTCGTCAAAGTCAACCCACCCACCATTCTGTAGAGGATGACCAGCTTTGGTCCGAGCTTGAAGACGATGTGGTAGAACCTGAAGGCGCGGATGTAGAGGATGCATGTGTTGAGGCTGTAGGCGATCCTGCCGTAGGGGAACGTCACGGAGAACATGCGCAGAATGAATGCGAGCAGCGCCAGCAGGAGCGTCAGGAAGTCGAACTTGTTCCAGATTGATCCGATCCAGTCCGAGAATTTGCCCTGAAGAGTCTCGGACGGGTACGTAGTGATCTGAAACAACAGGCGCGCAATGGGTCTTCAACGGGAATGATGTCTACAGCAGCTGAGCGTCAGTCCAGCGGCCTGCTCAGCTGCTGCGGGTGGGTGTTCAGCGTGGTTGTGCTGCTAATAAGTACAGCGGGTGAATGTGACAGCAACAGCAGCGGTAATGCCTACGTACGCTGACATTAGGCTGCAAGCAAGGCATTAAATACATGCCAACATGGTGGTCATTCACTAAATCGTTCAGCTTTGTAGCTGCAACATACTGAATTAGCTGTGGAATCCCGGCCCACTTACTACACGGATTGCCGATTGGTCATTTCAATGAAGCGCTATTTTACCTGAGCGGTGAGCACCTCACCTACCTGCCTGAAGACGTCCAGAGACATGGTGAATTAGCTGTGTACCCCCGGACCACTTACTACCTGAGCGGTGAGCACCTCACCCACTTGCCTGAAGACGTCCACAGACATGGTAAATTAGCTGTGTACCCCCGGACCACTTACTACCTGAGCGGTGAGCACCTCACCCACCTGCCTGAAGACGTCCAGAGACATGGTAAATTAGCTGTGTCATCCCGGTCCTCTTACTACACGGATTGCCGATTGGTCATTTCAATGAAGCGCTATGCTACCTGAGCGGTGAGCACCTCACCCACCTGCCTGAAGACGTCGAGAGACATGGTGAATTAGCTGTGTCATCCCGGTCCACTTACTACCTGAGCGGTGAGCACCTCACCCACCTGCCTGAAGACGTCGAGAGACATGGTGAATTAGCTGTGTCATCCCGGTCCACTTACTACCTGAGCGGTGAGCACCTCACCCACCTGCCTGAAGACGTCGAGAGACATGGTGAATTAGCTGTGTCATCCCGGTCCACTTACTACCTGAGCGGTGAGCACCTCACCCACCTGCCTGAAGACGTCCAGAGACATGGTGAATTAGCTGTGTCATCCCGGTCCACTTACTACACTGATTGCCGATTGGTCAGCTATGCTACCTGAGCGGTGAGCACCTCACCCACCTGCCTGAAGACGTCCAGAGACATGGTGAATTAGCTGTGTCATCCCGGTCCACTTACTACATTGATTGCCGATTGGTCAGCTATGCTACCTGAGCGGTGAGCACCTCACCCACCTGCCTGAAGACGTCCAGAGACATGGTGAATTAGCTGTGTCATCCCGGTCCACTTACTACCTGAGCGGTGAGCACCTCACCCACCTGCCTGAAGACGTCCAGAGACATGGTGAATTAGCTGTGTACCCCCGGCCCACTTACTACCTGAGCGGTGAGCACCTCACCCACCTGCCTGAAGACGTCCAGAGACATGGTGAATTAGCTGTGTACCCCCGGACCACTTACTACCTGAGCGGTGAGCACCTCACCCACCTGCCTGAAGACGTCCAGAGACATGGTGAATTAGCTGTGTACCCCCGGACCACTTACTACCTGAGCGGTGAGCACCTCACCCACCTGCCTGAAGACGTCCAGAGACATGGTGAATTAGCTGTGTCATCCCGGTCCACTTACTACACTGATTGCCGATTGATCAGCTATGCTACCTGAGCGGTGAGCACCTCACCCACCTGCCTGAAGACGTCCAGAGACATGGTGAATTAGCTGTGTCATCCCGGTCCACTTACTACCTGAGCGGTGAGCACCTCACCCACCTGCCTGAAGACGTCCAGAGACATGGTGAATTAGCTGTGTCATCCCGGTCCACTTACTACACTGATTGCCGATTGGTCATTTCAATGAAGCGCTATGCTACCTGAGCGGTGAGCACCTCACCCACCTGCCTGAAGACGTCCAGAGACATGGTGAATTAGCTGTGTCATCCCGGTCCACTTACTACACTGATTGCCGATTGGTCATTTCAATGAAGCGCTATGCTACCTGAGCGGTGAGCACCTCACCCACCTGCCTGAAGACGTCCAGAGACATGGTGAATTAGCTGTGTCATCCCGGTCCACTTACTACACTGATTGCCGATTGGTCAGCTATGCTACCTGAGCGGTGAGCACCTCACCCACCTGCCTGAAGACGTCCAGAGACATGGTGAATTAGCTGTGTACCCCCGGTCCACTTACTACACTGATTGCCGATTGGTCAGCTATGCTACCTGAGCGGTGAGCACCTCACCCACCTGCCTGAAGACGTCCAGAGACATGGTGAATTAGCTGTGTCATCCCGGTCCACTTACTACCTGAGCGGTGAGCACCTCACCCACCTGCCTGAAGACGTCCAGAGACATGGTGAATTAGCTGTGTCATCCCGGTCCACTTACTACACTGATTGCCGATTGGTCATTTCAATGAAGCGCTATGCTACCTGAGCGGTGAGCACCTCACCCACCTGCCTGAAGACGTCCAGAGACATGGTGAATTAGCTGTGTCATCCCGGTCCACTTACTACACTGATTGCCGATTGGTCAGCTATGCTACCTGAGCGGTGAGCACCTCACCCACCTGCCTGAAGACGTCCAGAGACATGGTGAATTAGCTGTGTCATCCCGGTCCACTTACTACACTGATTGCCGATTGGTCAGCTATGCTACCTGAGCGGTGAGCACCTCACCCACCTGCCTGAAGACGTCCAGAGACATGGTGAATTAGCTGTGTCATCCCGGTCCACTTACTACACTGATTGCCGATTGGTCAGCTATGCTACCTGAGCGGCGAGCACCTCACCCACCTGCCTGAAGACGTCCAGAGACATGGTGAATTAGCTGTGTCATCCCGGTCCACTTACTACACTGATTGCCGATTGGTCAGCTATGCTACCTGAGCGGTGAGCACCTCACCCACCTGCCTGAAGACGTCCAGAGACATGGTGAATTAGCTGTGTCATCCCGGTCCACTTACTACCTGAGCGGTGAGCACCTCACCCACCTGCCTGAAGACGTCCAGAGACATGGTGAATTAGCTGTGTCATCCCGGTCCACTTACTACCTGAGCGGTGAGCACCTCACCCACCTGCCTGAAGACGTCCAGAGACATGGTGAATTAGCTGTGTACCCCCGGACCACTTACTACCTGAGCGGTGAGCACCTCACCCACCTGCCTGAAGACGTCCAGAGACATGGTGAATTAGCTGTGTCATCCCGGACCACTTACTACCTGAGCGGTGAGCACCTCACCCACCTGCCTGAAGACGTCCAGAGACATGGTGAATTAGCTGTGTCATCCCGGTCCACTTACTACACTGATTGCCGATTGGTCAGCTATGCTACCTGAGCGGTGAGCACCTCACCCACCTGCCTGAAGACGTCCAGAGACATGGTGAATTAGCTGTGTACCCCCGGTCCACTTACTACCTGAGCGGTGAGCACCTCACCCACCTGCCTGAAGACGTCCAGAGACATGGTGAATTAGCTGTCATCCCGGTCCACTTACTACCTGAGCGGTGAGCACCTCACCCACCTGCCTGAAGACGTCCAGAGACATGGTGAATTAGCTGTGTCATCCCGGTCCACTTACTACACTGATTGCCGATTGGTCAGCTATGCTACCTGAGCGGTGAGCACCTCACCCACCTGCCTGAAGACGTCCAGAGACATGGTGAATTAGCTGTGTACCCCCGGACCACTTACTACCTGAGCGGTGAGCACCTCACCCACCTGCCTGAAGACGTCCAGAGACATGGTAAATTAGCTGTGTCATCCCGGTCCACTTACTACCTGAGCGGTGAGCACCCCACTCACCTGTCTGAAGACGTCCAGAGACATGGTAAATTAGCTGTGTACCCCCGAACCACTTACTACCTGAGCGGTGAGCACCTCACCCACCTGCCTGAAGACGTCCAGAGAAATGGTGAATTAGCTGTGTACCCCCGGACCACTTACTACCTGAGCGGTGAGCACCTCACCCACCTGCCTGAAGACGTCCAGAGACATGGTGAATTAGCTGTGTACCCCCGGCCCACTTACTACCTGAGCGGTGAGCACCTCACCCACCTGCCTGAAGACGTCCAGAGACATGGTGAATTAGCTGTGTACCCCCGGTCCACTTACTACCTGAGCGGTGAGCACCTCACCCACCTGCCTGAAGACGTCCAGAGACATGGTGAATTAGCTGTGTCATCCCGGACCACTTACTACCTGAGCGGTGAGCACCTCACCCACCTGCCTGAAGACGTCCAGAGACATGGTAAATTAGCTGTGTCATCCCGGTCCACTTACTACCTGAGCGGTGAGCACCTCACCCACCTGCCTGCAGACGTCCAGAGACATGGTAAATTAGCTGTGTCATCCCGGTCCACTTACTACCTGAGCGGTGAGCACCTCACCCACCTGCCTGAAGACGTCCAGAGACATGGTGAATTAGCTGTGTCATCCCGGTCCACTTACTACCTGAGCGGTGAGCACCTCACCCACCTGCCTGAAGACGTCCAGAGACATGGTGAATTAGCTGTGTACCCCCGGTCCACTTACTACCTGAGCGGTGAGCACCTCACCCACCTGCCTGAAGACGTCCAGAGACATGGTAAATTAGCTGTGTCATCCCGGTCCACTTACTACCTGAGCGGTGAGCACCTCACCCACCTGCCTGCAGACGTCCAGAGACATGGTAAATTAGCTGTGTCATCCCGGTCCACTTACTACCTGAGCGGTGAGCACCTCACCCACCTGCCTGCAGACGTCCAGAGACATGGTGAATTAGCTGTGTCATCCCGGTCCACTTACTACCTGAGCGGTGAGCACCTCACCCACCTGCCTGAAGACGTCCAGAGACATGGTAAATTAGCTGTGTCATCCCGGTCCACTTACTACCTGAGCGGTGAGCACCCCACTCACCTGTCTGAAGACGTCCAGAGACATGGTAAATTAGCTGTGTACCCCCGAACCACTTACTACCTGAGCGGTGAGCACCTCACCCACCTGCCTGAAGACGTCCAGAGAAATGGTGAATTAGCTGTGTACCCCCGGCCCACTTACTACCTGAGCGGTGAGCACCTCACCCACCTGCCTGAAGACGTCCAGAGACATGGTGAATTAGCTGTGTACCCCCGGCCCACTTACTACCTGAGCGGTGAGCACCTCACCCACCTGCCTGAAGACGTCCAGAGACATGGTGAATTAGCTGTGTACCCCCGGCCCACTTACTACCTGAGCGGTGAGCACCTCACCCACCTGCCTGAAGACGTCCAGAGACATGGTGAATTAGCTGTGTACCCCCGGCCCACTTACTACCTGAGCGGTGAGCACCTCACCCACCTGCCTGAAGATGTCCAGAGACATGGTAAATTAGCTGTGTACCCCCGGCCCACTTACTACCTGAGCGGTGAGCACCTCACCCACCTGCCTGAAGACGTCCAGAGACATGTTAAATTAGCTGTGTACCCCCGGCCCACTTACTACCTGAGCGGTGAGCACCTCACCCACCTGCCTGAAGACGTCCAGAGACATGGTGAATTAGCTGTGTACCCCCGGCCCACTTACTACCTGAGCGGTGAGCACCTCACCCACCTGCCTGAAGACGTCCAGAGACATGGTGAATTAGCTGTGTACCCCCGGTCCACTTACTACCTGAGCGGTGAGCACCTCACCCACCTGCCTGAAGACGTCCAGAGACATGGTAAATTAGCTGTGTACCCCCGGCCCACTTACTACCTGAGCGGTGAGCACCTCACCCACCTGCCTGAAGACGTCCAGAGACATGGTGAATTAGCTGTGTACCCCCGGTCCACTTACTACATGAGCGGTGAGCACCTCACCCACCTGCCTGAAGACGTCCAGAGACATGGTAAATTAGCTGTGTACCCCCGGCCCACTTACTACCTGAGCGGTGAGCACCTCACCCACCTGCCTGAAGACGTCCAGAGACATGGTGAATTAGCTGTGTCATCCCGGTCCACTTACTACACTGATTGCCGATTGGTCAGCTATGCTACCTGAGCGGTGAGCACCTCACCCACCTGCCTGAAGACGTCCAGAGACATGGTAAATTAGCTGTGTACCCCCGGCCCACTTACTACCTGAGCGGTGAGCACCTCACCCACCTGCCTGAAGACGTCCAGAGACATGGTGAATTAGCTGTGTCATCCCGGTCCACTTACTACACTGATTGCCGATTGGTCAGCTATGCTACCTGAGCGGTGAGCACCTCACCCACCTGCCTGAAGACGTCCAGAGACATGGTGAATTAGCTGTGTACCCCCGGCCCACTTACTACCTGAGCGGTGAGCACCTCACCCACCTGCCTGAAGACGTCCAGAGACATGGTGAATTAGCTGTGTCATCCCGGTCCACTTACTACACTGATTGCCGATTGGTCAGCTATGCTACCTGAGCGGTGAGCACCTCACCCACCTGCCTGAAGACGTCCAGAAACATGGTGAATTAGCTGTGTCATCCCGGTCCACTTACTACACTGATTGCCGATTGGTCAGCTATGCTACCTGAGCGGTGAGCACCTCACCCACCTGCCTGAAGACGTCCAGAGACATGGTGAATTAGCTGTGTACCCCCGGCCCACTTACTACCTGAGCGGTGAGCACCTCACCCACCTGCCTGAAGACGTCCAGAGACATGGTGAATTAGCTGTGTACCCCCGGACCACTTACTACCTGAGCGGTGAGCACCTCACCCACCTGCCTGAAGACGTCCAGAGACATGGTAAATTAGCTGTGTACCCCCGGCCCACTTACTACCTGAGCGATGAGCACCTCACCCACCTGCCTGAAGACGTCCAGAGACATGGTAAATTAGCTGTGTACCCCCGGTCCACTTACTACCTGAGCGGTGAGCACCTCACCCACCTGCCTGAAGACGTCCAGAGACATGGTGAATTAGCTGTGTACCCCCGGCCAACTTACTACCTGAGCGGTGAGCACCTCACCCACCTGCCTGAAGACGTCCAGAGACATGGTGAATTAGCTGTGTCATCCCGGATCACTTACTACCTGAGCGGTGAGCACCTCACCCACCTGCCTGAAGACGTCCAGAGACATGGTGAATTAGCTGTGTCATCCCGGACCACTTACTACACTGAGCGGTGAGCACCTCACCCACCTGCCTGAAGACGTCCAGAGACATGGTGAATTAGCTGTGTCATCCCGGATCACTTACTACCTGAGCGGTGAGCACCTCACCCACCTGCCTGAAGACGTCCAGAGACATGGTGAATTAGCTGTGTACCCCCGGCCCACTTACTACCTGAGCGTTGAGCACCTCACCCACCTGCCTGAAGACGTCCAGAGACATGGTGAGTTAGCTGTGTCATCCCGGTCCACTTACTACCTGAGCGGTGAGCACCTCACCCACCTGCCTGAAGACGTCCAGAGACATGGTGAATTAGCTGTGTACCCCCGGCCCACTTACTACCTGAGCGGTGAGCACCTCACCCACCTGCCTGAAGACGTCCAGAGACATGGTGAATTAGCTGTGTACCCCCGGTCCACTTACTACCTGAGCGTTGAGCACCTCACCCACCTGCCTGAAGACGTCCAGAGACATGGTGAATTAGCTGTGTCATCCCGGTCCACTTACTACCTGAGCGGTGAGCACCTCACCCACCTGCCTGAAGACGTCCAGAGACATGGTGAATTAGCTGTGTCATCCCGGTCCACTTACTACACTGATTGCCGATTGATCAGCTATGCTACCTGAGCGGTGAGCACCTCACCCACCTGCCTGAAGACGTCCAGAGACATGGTGAATTAGCTGTGTCATCCCGGACCACTTACTACCTGAGCGGTGAGCACCTCACCCACCTGCCTGAAGACGTCCAGAGACATGGTGAATTAGCTGTGTCATCCCGGACCACTTACTACCTGAGCGGTGAGCACCTCACCCACCTGCCTGAAGACGTCCAGAGACATGGTGAATTAGCTGTGTCATCCCGGACCACTTACTACCTGAGCGGTGAGCACCTCACCCACCTGCCTGAAGACGTCCAGAGACATGGTGAATTAGCTGTGTCATCCCGGTCCACTTACTACCTGAGCGGTGAGCACCTCACCCACCTGCCTGAAGACGTCCAGAGACATGGTGAATTAGCTGTGTAATCCCGGTCCACTTACTACACTGATTGCCGATTGGTCAGCTATGCTACCTGAGCGGTGAGCACCTCACCCACCTGCCTGAAGACGTCCAGAGACATGGTGAATTAGCTGTGTACCCCCGGCCCACTTACTACCTGAGCGGTGAGCACCTCACCCACCTGCCTGAAGACGTCCAGAGACATGGTGAATTAGCTGTGTCATCCCGGTCCACTTACTACACTGATTGCCGATTGATCAGCTATGCTACCTGAGCGGTGAGCACCTCACCCACCTGCCTGAAGACGTCCAGAGACATGGTGAATTAGCTGTGTCATCCCGGACCACTTACTACCTGAGCGGTGAGCACCTCACCCACCTGCCTGAAGACGTCCAGAGACATGGTGAATTAGCTGTGTCATCCCGGACCACTTACTACCTGAGCGGTGAGCACCTCACCCACCTGCCTGAAGACGTCCAGAGACATGGTGAATTAGCTGTGTCATCCCGGACCACTTACTACCTGAGCGGTGAGCACCTCACCCACCTGCCTGAAGACGTCCAGAGACATGGTGAATTAGCTGTGTCATCCCGGTCCACTTACTACCTGAGCGGTGAGCACCTCACCCACCTGCCTGAAGACGTCCAGAGACATGGTGAATTAGCTGTGTCATCCCGGTCCACTTACTACACTGATTGCCGATTGGTCAGCTATGCTACCTGAGCGGTGAGCACCTCACCCACCTGCCTGAAGACGTCCAGAGACATGGTGAATTAGCTGTGTACCCCCGGCCCACTTACTACCTGAGCGGTGAGCACCTCACCCACCTGCCTGAAGACGTCCAGAGACATGGTGAATTAGCTGTGTACCCCCGGCCCACTTACTACCTGAGCGGTGAGCACCTCACCCACCTGCCTGAAGACGTCCAGAGACATGGTAAATTAGCTGTGTACCCCCGGCCCACTTACTACCTGAGCGGTGAGCACCTCACCCACCTGCCTGAAGACGTCCAGAGACATGGTAAATTAGCTGTGTACCCCCGGCCCACTTACTACCTGAGCGGTGAGCACCTCACCCACCTGCCTGAAGACGTCCAGAGACATGGTAAATTAGCTGTGCACCCCCGGCCCACTTACTACCTGAGCGGTGAGCACCTCACCCACCTGCCTGAAGACGTCCAGAGACATGGTGAATTAGCTGTGTCATCCCGGTCCACTTACTACACTGATTGCCGATTGGTCAGCTATGCTACCTGAGCGGTGAGCACCTCACCCACCTGCCTGAAGACGTCCAGAGACATGGTGAATTAGCTGTGTCATCCCGGTCCACTTACTACACTGATTGCCGATTGGTCAGCTATGCTACCTGAGCGGTGAGCACCTCACCCACCTGCCTGAAGACGTCCAGAGACATGGTGAATTAGCTGTGTACCCCCGGACCACTTAATTACTACCTGAGCGGTGAGCACCTCACCCACCTGCCTGAAGACGTCCAGAGACATGGTGAATTAGCTGTGTCATCCCGGCCCACTTACTACCTGAGCGGTGAGCACCTCACCCACCTGCCTGAAGACGTCCAGAGACATGGTGAATTAGCTGTGTACCCCCGGACCACTTACTACCTGAGCGGTGAGCACCTCACCCACCTGCCTGAAGACGTCCAGAGACATGGTGAATTAGCTGTGTACCCCCGGACCACTTACTACCTGAGCGGTGAGCACCTCACCCACCTGCCTGAAGACGTCCAGAGACATCGTGAATTAGCTGTGTACCCCCGGTCCACTTACTACCTGAGCGGTGAGCACCTCACCCACCTGCCTGAAGACGTCCAGAGACATGGTGAATTAGCTGTGTCATCCCGGTCCACTTACTACACTGATTGCCGATTGGTCAGCTATGCTACCTGAGCGGTGAGCACCTCACCCACCTGCCTGAAGACGTCCAGAGACATGGTGAATTAGCTGTGTAATCCCGGTCCACTTACTACCTGAGCGGTGAGCACCTCACCCACCTGCCTGAAGACGTCCAGAGACATGGTAAATTAGCTGTGTACCCCCGGTCCACTTACTACCTGAGCGGTGAGCACCTCACCCACCTGCCTGAAGACGTCCAGAGACATGGTGAATTAGCTGTGTCATCCCGGTCCACTTACTACACTGATTGCCGATTGGTCAGCTATGCTACCTGAGCGGTGAGCACCTCACCCACCTGTCTGAAGACGTCCAGAGACATGGTGAATTAGCTGTGTCATCCCGGACCACTTACTACCTGAGCGGTGAGCACCTCACCCACCTGCCTGAAGACGTCCAGAGACATGGTAAATTAGCTGTGTACCCCCGGCCCACTTACTACCTGAGCGGTGAGCACCTCACCCACCTGCCTGAAGACTTCCAGAGACATGGTGAATTAGCTGTGTCATCCCGGCCCACTTACTACCTGAGCGGTGAGCACCTCACCCACCTGCCTGAAGACGTCCAGAGACATGGTGAATTAGCTGTGTCATCCCGGCCCACTTACTACCTGAGCGGTGAGCACCTCACCCACCTGCCTGAAGACGTCCAGAGACATGGTGAATTAGCTGTGTACCCCCGGCCCACTTACTACCTGAGCGGTGAGCACCTCACCCACCTGCCTGAAGACGTCCAGAGACATGGTGAATTAGCTGTGTCATCCCGGACCACTTACTACCTGAGCGGTGAGCACCTCACCCACCTGCCTGAAGACGTCCAGAGACATGGTAAATTAGCTGTGTGCCCCCGGTCCACTTACTACCTGAGCGGTGAGCACCTCACCCACCTGCCTGAAGACGTCCAGAGACATGGTGAATTAGCTGTGTCATCCCGGTCCACTTACTACACTGATTGCCGATTGGTCAGCTATGCTACCTGAGCGGTGAGCACCTCACCCACCTGCCTGAAGACGTCCAGAGACATGGTGAATTAGCTGTGTCATCCCGGATCACTTACTACCTGAGCGGTGAGCACCTCACCCACCTGCCTGAAGACGTCCAGAGACATGGTGAATTAGCTGTGTCATCCCGGTCCACTTACTACACTGATTGCCGATTGGTCAGCTATGCTACCTGAGCGGTGAGCACCTCACCCACCTGCCTGAAGACGTCCAGAGACATGGTGAATTAGCTGTGTCATCCCGGATCACTTACTACCTGAGCGGTGAGCACCTCACCCACCTGCCTGAAGACGTCCAGAGACATGGTGAATTAGCTGTGTCATCCCGGTCCACTTACTACACTGATTGCCGATTGATCAGCTATGCTACCTGAGCGGTGAGCACCTCACCCACCTGCCTGAAGACGTCCAGAGACATGGTGAATTAGCTGTGTCATCCCGGACCACTTACTACCTGAGCGGTGAGCACCTCACCCACCTGCCTGAAGACGTCCAGAGACATGGTAAATTAGCTGTGTACCCCCGGTCCACTTACTACCTGAGCGGTGAGCACCTCACCCACCTGCCTGAAGACGTCCAGAGACATGGTGAATTAGCTGTGTCATCCCGGTCCACTTACTACACTGATTGCCGATTGATCAGCTATGCTACCTGAGCGGTGAGCACCTCACCCACCTGCCTGAAGACGTCCAGAGACATGGTGAATTAGCTGTGTCATCCCGGTCCACTTACTACACTGATTGCCGATTGATCAGCTATGCTACCTGAGCGGTGAGCACCTCACCCACCTGCCTGAAGACGTCCAGAGACATGGTAAATTAGCTGTGTACCCCCGGTCCACTTACTACCTGAGCGGTGAGCACCTCACCCACCTGCCTGAAGACGTCCAGAGACATGGTGAATTAGCTGTGTCATCCCGGATCACTTACTACCTGAGCGGTGAGCACCTCACCCACCTGCCTGAAGACGTCCAGAGACATGGTAAATTAGCTGTGTCATCCCGGTCCACTTACTACACTGATTGCCGATTGATCAGCTATGCTACCTGAGCGGTGAGCACCTCACCCACCTGCCTGAAGACGTCCAGAGACATGGTGAATTAGCTGTGTCATCCCGGACCACTTACTACCTGAGCGGTGAGCACCTCACCCACCTGCCTGAAGACGTCCAGAGACATGGTAAATTAGCTGTGTACCCCCGGTCCACTTACTACCTGAGCGGTGAGCACCTCACCCACCTGCCTGAAGACGTCCAGAGACATGGTGAATTAGCTGTGTCATCCCGGACCACTTACTACCTGAGCGGTGAGCACCTCACCCACCTGCCTGAAGACGTCCAGAGACATGGTGAATTAGCTGTGTCATCCCGGACCACATACTACCTGAGCGGTGAGCACCTCACCCACCTGCCTGAAGACGTCCAGAGACATGGTAAATTAGCTGTGTACCCCCGGTCCACTTACTACCTGAGCGGTGAGCACCTCACCCACCTGCCTGAAGACGTCCAGAGACATGGTGAATTAGCTGTGTCATCCCGGTCCACTTACTACACTGATTGCCGATTGATCAGCTATGCTACCTGAGCGGTGAGCACCTCACCCACCTGCCTGAAGACGTCCAGAGACATGGTGAATTAGCTGTGTCATCCCGGATCACTTACTACCTGAGCGGTGAGCACCTCACCCACCTGCCTGAAGACGTCCAGAGACATGGTGAATTAGCTGTGTCATCCCGGTCCACTTACTACACTGATTGCCGATTGATCAGCTATGCTACCTGAGCGGTGAGCACCTCACCCACCTGCCTGAAGACGTCCAGAGACATGGTGAATTAGCTGTGTCATCCCGGACCACTTACTACCTGAGCGGTGAGCACCTCACCCACCTGCCTGAAGACGTCCAGAGACATGGTGAATTAGCTGTGTCATCCCGGCCCACTTACTACCTGAGCGGTGAGCACCTCACCCACCTGCCTGAAGACGTCCAGAGACATGGTGAATTAGCTGTGTACCCCCGGCCCACTTACTACCTGAGCGGTGAGCACCTCACCCACCTGCCTGAAGACGTCCAGAGACATGGTGAATTAGCTGTGTCATCCCGGTCCACTTACTACACTGATTGCCGATTGATCAGCTATGCTACCTGAGCGGTGAGCACCTCACCCACCTGCCTGAAGACGTCCAGAGACATGGTAAATTAGCTGTGTACCCCCGGTCCACTTACTACCTGAGCGGTGAGCACCTCACCCACCTGCCTGAAGACGTCCAGAGACATGGTGAATTAGCTGTGTCATCCCGGACCACTTACTACCTGAGCGGTGAGCACCTCACCCACCTGCCTGAAGACGTCCAGAGACATGGTGAATTAGCTGTGTCATCCCGGCCCACTTACTACCTGAGCGGTGAGCACCTCACCCACCTGCCTGAAGACGTCCAGAGACATGGTGAATTAGCTGTGTACCCCCGGCCCACTTACTACCTGAGCGGTGAGCACCTCACCCACCTGCCTGAAGACGTCCAGAGACATGGTGAATTAGCTGTGTACCCCCGGTCCACTTACTACCTGAGCGGTGAGCACCTCACCCACCTGCCTGAAGACTTCCAGAGACATGGTGAATTAGCTGTGTCATCCCGGTCCACTTACTACCTGAGCGGTGAGCACCTCACCCACCTGCCTGAAGACGTCCAGAGACATGGTGAATTAGCTGTGTACCCCCGGCCCACTTACTACCTGAGCGGTGAGCACCTCACCCACCTGCCTGAAGACGTCCAGAGACATGGTGAATTAGCTGTGTACCCCCGGCCCACTTACTACCTGAGCGGTGAGCACCTCACCCACCTGCCTGAAGACGTCCAGAGACATGGTGAATTAGCTGTGTACCCCCGGCCCACTTACTACCTGAGCGGTGAGCACCTCACCCACCTGCCTGAAGACGTCCAGAGACATGGTGAATTAGCTGTGTACCCCCGGTCCACTTACTACCTGAGCGGTGAGCACCTCACCCACCTGCCTGAAGACGTCCAGAGACATGGTAAATTAGCTGTGTCATCCCGGTCCACTTACTACACTGATTGCCGATTGGTCAGCTATGCTACCTGAGCGGTGAGCACCTCACCCACCTGCCTGAAGACGTCCAGAGACATGGTAAATTAGCTGTGTCATCCCGGTCCACTTACTACACTGATTGCCGATTGGTCAGCTATGCTACCTGAGCGGTGAGCACCTCACCCACCTGCCTGAAGACGTCCAGAGACATGGTGAATTAGCTGTGTCATCCCGGTCCACTTACTACACTGATTGCCGATTGGTCAGCTATGCTACCTGAGCGGTGAGCACCTCACCCACCTGCCTGAAGACGTCCAGAGACATGGTGAATTAGCTGTGTACCCCCGGTCCACTTACTACCTGTGCGGTGAGCACCTCACCCACCTGCCTGAAGACGTCCAGAGACATGGTGAATTAGCTGTGTACCCCCGGACCACTTACTACCTGAGCGGTGAGCACCTCACCCACCTGCCTGAAGACGTCCAGAGACATGGTAAATTAGCTGTGTCATCCCGGCCCACTTACTACCTGAGCGGTGAGCACCTCACCCACCTGCCTGAAGACGTCCAGAGACATGGTAAATTAGCTGTGTCATCCCGGTCCACTTACTACCTGAGCGGTGAGCACCTCACCCACCTGCCTGAAGACGTCCAGAGACATGGTGAATTAGCTGTGTACCCCCGGACCACTTACTACCTGAGCGGTGAGCACCTCACCCACCTGCCTGAAGACGTCCAGAGACATGGTGAATTAGCTGTGTCATCCCGGTCCACTTACTACACTGATTGCCGATTGGTCAGCTATGCTACCTGAGCGGTGAGCACCTCACCCACCTGCCTGAAGACGTCCAGAGACATGGTGAATTAGCTGTGTACCCCCGGCCCACTTACTACCTGAGCGGTGAGCACCTCACCCACCTGCCTGAAGACGTCCAGAGACATGGTAAATTAGCTGTGTACCCCCGGCCCACTTACTACCTGAGCGGTGAGCACCTCACCCACCTGCCTGAAGACGTCCAGAGACATGGTGAATTAGCTGTGTACCCCCGGACCACTTACTACCTGAGCGGTGAGCACCTCACCCACCTGCCTGAAGACGTCCAGAGACATGGTGAATTAGGTGTGTACCCCCGGACCACTTACTACCTGAGCGGTGAGCACCTCACCCACCTGCCTGAAGACGTCCAGAGACATGGTGAATTAGCTGTGTACCCCCGGACCACTTACTACCTGAGCGGTGAGCACCTCACCCACCTGCCTGAAGACGTCCAGAGACATGGTGAATTAGCTGTGTACCCCCGGACCACTTACTACCTGAGCGGTGAGCACCTCACCCACCTGCCTGAAGACGTCCAGAGACATGGTGAATTAGCTGTGTATCCCCGGACCACTTACTACCTGAGCGGTGAGCACCTCACCCACCTGCCTGAAGACGTCCAGAGACATGGTGAATTAGCTGTGTACCCCCGGACCACTTACTACCTGAGCGGTGAGCACCTCACCCACCTGCCTGAAGACGTCCAGAGACATGGTGAATTAGCTGTGTATCCCCGGACCACTTACTACCTGAGCGGTGAGCACCTCACCCACCTGCCTGAAGACGTCCAGAGACATGGTGAATTAGCTGTGTATCCCCGGACCACTTACTACCTGAGCGGTGAGCACCTCACCCACCTGCCTGAAGACGTCCAGAGACATGGTGAATTAGCTGTGTCATCCCGGACCACTTACTACCTGAGCGGTGAGCACCTCACCCACCTGCCTGAAGACGTCCAGAGACATGGTGAATTAGCTGTGTACCCCCGGACCACTTACTACCTGAGCGGTGAGCACCTCACCCACCTGCCTGAAGACGTCCAGAGACATGGTGAATTAGCTGTGTACCCCCGGACCACTTACTACCTGAGCGGTGAGCACCTCACCCACCTGCCTGAAGACGTCCAGAGACATGGTGAATTAGCTGTGTCATCCCGGCCCACTTACTACCTGAGCGGTGAGCACCTCACCCACCTGCCTGAAGACGTCCAGAGACATGGTGAATTAGCTGTGTACCCCCGGACCACTTACTACCTGAGCGGTGAGCACCTCACCCACCTGCCTGAAGACGTCCAGAGACATGGTAAATTAGCTGTGTCATCCCGGACCACTTACTACCTGAGCGGTGAGCACCTCACCCACCTGCCTGAAGACGTCCAGAGACATGGTGAATTAGTTGTGTCATCCCGGTCCACTTACTACCTGAGCGGTGAGCACCTCACCCACCTGCCTGAAGACGTCCAGAGACATGGTGAATTAGCTGTGTACCCCCGGACCACTTACTACCTGAGCGGTGAGCACCTCACCCACCTGCCTGAAGACGTCCAGAGACATGGTGAATTAGCTGTGTCATCCCGGTCCACTTACTACCTGAGCGGTGAGCACCTCACCCACCTGCCTGAAGACGTCCAGAGACATGGTGAATTAGCTGTGTCATCCCGGTCCACTTACTACCTGAGCGGTGAGCACCTCACCCACCTGCCTGAAGACGTCCAGAGACATGGTAAATTAGCTGTGTCATCCCGGTCCACTTACTACACTGATTGCCGATTGGTCAGCTATGCTACCTGAGCGGTGAGCACCTCACCCACCTGCCTGAAGACGTCCAGAGACATGGTGAATTAGCTGTGTCATCCCGGTCCACTTACTACACTGATTGCCGATTGGTCAGCTATGCTACCTGAGCGGTGAGCACCTCACCCACCTGCCTGAAGACGTCCAGAGACATGGTGAATTAGCTGTGTCATCCCGGTCCACTTACTACCTGAGCGGTGAGCACCTCACCCACCTGCCTGAAGACGTCCAGAGACATGGTAAAGAGCCAGATGAGGACAATCTTCTCCGTCACCTGAACCTCAAACCGGAAATCAAACAGAATCATGTACGTGTACAGCAGCAGGAAGGCCGCGTAGCTCATCGCATTGCCCATCAGCTTCGTGTACGGCGCCTTGTAGAAGGCCAGCAGCTTCTGGAACGGCCCCAGCTCTCCTCCGTTGTCCCCCAGCGGAAGGAAGCGCACCGCCCTTGTCCACACGATCACGGGGCAGAAGATGGAGAGGCAGATGGCCGGGGTGGACGCCTTCCGTATGGCGCCCATCCACGTCTGGGTGATGGAGTCGTAGCAGCAGGGAGTGGCCAGGAAGGTGCGGTTGTCGGCGAACATGGCCAGCAGGGTGACGCTCATGTCGCCCAGGCGATCGTGGCGACGTTCGACGAGATTGACAGCCTGAGAGCTGTTCTTCTCGTAGGAGACGTGGATCAGCTGCAGGCACGACGGGATGGAGGAGAGTTTTCAGTACGGTGAACACTGAACATGTTCGCTGATTAGCTAATAGTTGAGGCGGTAGGTGCACTTTTGGTCAACCTTTACCAAATTACAGCACACTTCTTGGTTTCGTGAGCGATTTTACGGCCCATTGAATGGTCTTCTTTACGAAGTGTTTGCTTTATGGAAGAAGCAGCAGGCATACAACAAAATACCAATCTAGTAAGTTACAGCCGATTCTGCAGTCCAACAATCTCCTCTAACGCTTCCTCAGCACGCGCGAACGCCAGACGAATATTGCGCCGCGGACAGCCATGCAGCGTACCTCCACAGATAGCTGTTTGAACTCCCCGAAGTAGGCGTTGAACATGTCGCGCATGTGGTTGTTGTCGCTGCTGGTGGATTCGTAGTAGTGGCGGTAGACGGCCGTGGCGATGACGGCGAACGTGACCGGGGAGGATGTGCGGGTCCACACGTGCAGGGCCACCGCCTGGCGACAGTTGAGTACCGCCCACAGGAAGAGCTCGTCCCACGGATCCTGTCGGGGGAGGCAGAGTGTATATCAGGTACAGCACAGGTCACAGCACCGCCCACAGGAAGAGCTCGTCCCACGGATCCTGTCGGGGGTGAGGAGGCAGAGGAGAGGTCATACTCATAGCAGCGCCCATACACGGAACCCGCGATATGTCTGAACAACAACAAAGTAACTTAACGCTGTTTAAAGTATTGGCTATAGTATGAACAGTAAAATCCATCACCTTTAAAGCTTATTGAGACGTATTTTACGTTATATCATATTAACAATGCAGTTACCGGTGCATTATTGTTCCATGACAGTGTATTGATACAATGTAACAATAACTAGTCCTCTAAAACACACAGTTTTGTGGACTTTTAAGCGCAGCGCCGAGCTTATGGTACATCATAAAATACCTTCAGTTGACACCAGCTATACACACTGTGCTTTAGCTACCTTCCGTGCCACCCTGAGTTCACCACCTGTCTGACCTGGAACTGCATCTCGTCCAGTTTGGGGTCGCGGTGCGTGAGCCGCGGGTCGTCCTGGTCGTACAGTTCCTTCTCGTGTCGCCGCAGCATGTGCGTCAGCAGAGCGTCCACGTGTCGCAGGTGGATGGTGCCGAAGTCGGTCGCGATGCCCAGGCGCTCCATGGCCCGGCGCAGTGTGGAGCGGGTGGTGCTCTGAAGACGGGAGAGAGCGGAGCTGGTTATAGGGTGGGGAGATAATCAAACAGATGACCAGTCAGTACGAGGCGAGAATCAGACAGAGCATCGGTCAAGACAACCGTGAGCCGGGTGGTCCGCCGAGGAGATGGTAGACCCTACCATCTCCATCCAGCTACCTACCTACCCAGCCCAACCCTACCCAGCGTCGGTCACCATACGGGCACTGCAGAGAGTCGGGATAGGCTTCTACGAAAGCTGTTTGACATGCAGTTCGAGCCATCACATTTCATTTGCGTAAAATAATGTGAGAAGATACAAGTCTAACGGAATCATGCAACCTCATGACTGAAGCGTCGCTGACCGCGAGGTTGTAGAGCAGCCTCAGCCGACGGATGTTCAGATAGTCCTTCAGGAAGACAACGTTGAGCACCAGCAGGTTGAAGAAGTCAACCTTGTTGCTCATCAGGGTCTCTGTCAGCATATCATCCAGACATCCCGATGGCCAATCATGACGACCTGAAAACAGGACGTGCTTATAGCAACGCACGAGCACGATTGCCTTCAAGCACCGCATCAATGATATATACTGGCTCGCCCGAGTAACAGCATGCCTGCTTATATTCCTGCCACTAGATGGCACTGTCAGTAAACGCCTAATGTTATGCTGTACCGCATAGCTTGGAGCCGAACCTGCGGTCTGCGCAATCAGGGGAACAGGGGGTAGGTAGTCATTTGGACTCTGGGGAACAGGAGGTAGGTAGTCATTTGGACTCTGGGGGAACAGGGGGTAGGTAGTCATTTGGACTCTGGGGGAACAGGAGGTAGGTAGTCATTTGGACTCTGGGGGAACAGGAGGTAGGTAGTCATTTGGACTCTGGGGGAACAGGAGGTAGGTAGTCATTTGGACTCTGGGGGAACAGGAGGTAGGTAGTCATTTGGACTCTGGGGGAACAGGAGGTAGGTAGTCATTTGGACTCTGGGGGAACAGGAGGTAGGTAGTCATTTGGACTCTGGGGGAACAGGGGGTAGGTAGTCATTTGGACTCTGGGGGAACAGGGGTAGGTAGTCATTTGGACTCTGTTCATCCGAGGGTGTAACGATATCGTTGGCGCTGAGAACCGCCGCTTCATAGCATAGGGTTCTCAGCTCGTGTTGTACATATGTGTTGAATTAACAGCACCATGGCCCCATATATCTGATAACACATGTGAGCGCCGTCGCACACCGGGTCCAACCCCGCTGTCGCCGTACTGACCGCAGAAGATTTTCTCGGCCATGTCCAGCCGGCCCCACATGAGCGCCAGCTGCAGCGGCTCCATCGGCAACAGGCTGTCCTCCGTGATGCCAGACTCTAGCGAAACACGCCGTGGAACGTTATGTACTCTATTCGCTAGTGTTCGCGTTACCGTTCTACATCGTCCAGACTGGCATGGGCGGGGCCGACACTTGGTGAACATCAGGGCGCTCTCGAGCGACAATAACGCTGTCTGAGTATAGCTGAACTTTAGTGAACATCGGGCTTTAGAGCGACGATGACAGCAGCTGGCTTACGGTACATAGTTATATTATATCTCTGTACGATAAATCCAGTACGTTGACGAGGAGAGACAATTTTAGACGTAAGGTAGCCAATATGTCAACACTCATGCAGGACATGCAATAGGGTACGTTATATTTGCGAGCGAAAGACAGAGAAGGCTTACCCTTCATCAGCGCGTTGAGAATGACGGCGTCCAGTTCTTGTCCGCTGTTGAGGTCAAAGACGTTGATCAGATCCACGAACTCCATGCATTCTTCGAGCTTGTCAATGTACCTGAAAACATAGTAATGCCACTCAATTGTGCGTCTTCTCACGGTTTGCGGGCATGGTCAAGTCACACAAACTGGTAAACGAGACGGTGGTTCAGTCAAAATCTTGCCACCAATGACTTTGCATTGCGGAAGTTAGTTGAAGACAAACGGCACGTTTTACAATAGAAGCCCATTTTCTCAAATGCTTCCCGAAGCTATACAAGATGTCTTGCTGTAAACGACAAAACTATTTCGAAATTCTGGCAAACGACGAAATAAATTATACGCCTTTCGCACAAATTGTACCGAGTGATTTTCAGAAGTAACAGTACCAACATAAACACAGTAACTGCATGTGATTTCAATCTGCCTTTAGCACCGGAGTGTACCTCCGTGTCTGAACATGACTGGGCCCCAGTCTGCGCGGCCGCTGCTGCCGCCGCCGGGCCTGACCTGTGCCCAGCTCCTGCGCTACTGTGGCCGCGAGCCAAAACCCGAAGAGCCGCTCGGCTTCTCCATCCAGGCGAGCCGCTTCCACTACAAACACAACCGCAACCCTGCACCGGACGCGTACCGAACCTGGCGTCAGTTACCCGCCCGCGGGCCGTCGTTTTCCACGGCCGGGTTCGGCCCGCTGGCATCGCGCGCGCGCCGCATGCCGCCGATGGGCATCACCATCAACGCGTCTCCTGCAGACGTCCGTGTCGAGTACGACCGCTTCCAGCGAGCCGACTTCAGCCATGCTGCGGTCAGCCGCCCGTTCACCGGACCGGCGCAGACTGGAGACGAGTGGACCCGCAAGGGGTGGATCCCCTCCCCGGACACGTATGCCCCAGAGAAGTGCCCCAACTGGAAGCTGCGCGTGCCACCAGTGCGGTTTCAGTTTGAATCCCGCACGCTGCGGGATGGGGACCTTCCCCGACTGCGGCGCAATGCGAGGTATCCCGGCCCGAACCACTACGCTATCGGCCCGGCGGAGCGCCACAAGGTAGCTCACGGCGCTGAGTCGGACTTTCGGGACGGAGTGAAGCGCATAACGTGGCTCGACGACCCGATTCGTCGTGGTCGCTGCCTGCCGGCGCCGAATCAGTACTCCCGGTGTCACTCCGAGTCGAGCCTACTCGGCGGCGGACGCACCATACCGCCCGAGGGGCCGGAAGTGACGGAAGAGACCACTCCCGGGCCCGGGGAGTACGAGGCGGGAGGCAGAGATGTCGGCCCTCTACCGACCTTCAACCAGCAGAGGCCGCCGTTCCTGTCATCGACACCGCGGGCAGGGAACTGGATAGACCCCCGCGGCCGCCCGCCAGGCCCTGGGGCTTATGATGTGCCGCGACTGTACGGAAGCGCAGAGCTCGTGTTCAACTGGCGCCAGCGGATTAAGTGGATCTAAGCCGGTGCAGAAGTGGCGCAGTGGTCCATGTCAGAGCAGTGCTGGGGATGCTGCTGTCTAAATTGTTCCGTGAATCGTCCGTCTTTCGTTCCACTGTGCGACCAAATACACGACACGACAAAGCGACCATGCATCGTGCGTCTGCTCAAATGGAGGGCGATCCAGATGTGACTGAGATTCGCACTCACCTGAACAGATTTTCTTTCGTTCCGCGGTAGCTCTTGTTGTACGCTTCTTCCAGCATCTCCCTGAGTCTCTTCCTGGAGCCCGTTCGGAACTTTGGTCGGTTTCTGGGAGACAGGAAAGTACATGAAAGAACACCAAAAACTAACACTGCACGTCATCTTCATCTGATCTACGTCTGCCCCAACGTCTGACCTAAGACCATATCTGACACATATCTGATTTGCTCCCTTTCACGTAATCCAAGATTGCAAACAACATCTTGCATCAAGCACGTCATGGCACGTCCTCCAAAGTACACTGGCGAACGTCCTCCACTGCTCCAGGGCGCCAGCGCCACAGTAGGTACTCAGTACTCACCCGGTGCGTTTGTAGATCTCACAGCGGGCGAAGGCGATGATGTCGGCGGCGCGCCCGGTGCCCTGGACGACTACCACGGGGATGCCGCGCCGTAGAGAGTGCAGCACGTCCTCGATAACACCCAGGCCTCCCTCCAGGATCAGCAGGATCACCGGGATACCGAGGCCGCCCAGACCCGGGTCGGCGATCCGCTCCTCCAGCTTCGACCTGCAGCCGGCACGGATGCCAGCGAATGGAATACAAACTTGGTGGGAGGCTGCGAAAGCTGTTCCAATGCATTATGTGACAAAAAGCGCAGACTATATTTACAGTCTGTTGAATGTTTTACGTTGTTCATTTTTTTTTTTTTTGTAATGATAGCTGACGAAGAATACTGGACAATAGCCTACCAGAAAGCCTCTTGTTATAAGTTATAACAAAACGAAACTGAAACCAGCCTGTGACCCATCGTGGCCAGATCGTGACGCCCGATAGTGACCCAGCTGTGACCCGGCCGTGACCCGGCCACGACCCGACCGACAGTGACCCGGCCACGATCCGACCGACAGTGACCCGGCCGTGACCCGGCCACGACCCGACCGACAGTGACCCAGCTGTGACCCGGCCGTGACCCGGCCACGATCCGACCGACAGTGACCCAGCTGTGACCCGGCCGTGACCCGGCCACGATCCGACCGACAGTGACCCAGCTGTGACCCGGCCGTGACCCGGCCACGACCCGACCGACAGTGACCCGGTCGTGATCCGGCCACGATCCGACAGACAGTGACCCAGCTGTGACCCGGCCGTGACCCGGCCACGATCCGACAGACAGTGACCCAGCTGTGACCCGGCCGTGACCCGGCCACGACCCGACCGACAGTGACCCATCCGTGACTCCGGCCGTGACCCGGGAGGTCAACACTCTGTACCTGAGCTCCGCGGCGCCCGTGTGCATTCCTCGCATGCCGTCGTCCACCAGCAGGAAGTGAGTGTGGTCGCCGTTCAAAGAGACCTTCTCGAACGGACGGACTATGCTAGTTGTCTTGTATCTGGGGTCAAGAGGTCAGGTCACAGGGTCAGAGGCCAGATCAGAGGTCAGGGCAGATGTCAGGGCAGATGTCAGGTCAGAGGTCAGGTCAGAGGCCAGGTCAGAGGTCAGGTCAGAGGTCAGGTCAGAGGTCAAGTCAGAGGTCAGGTCAGAGGTCAGGTCAGAGGTCAGGTCAGAGGTCAGGTCAGAGGTCAGGTCAGAGGTCAGGTCAGAGGTCAGGTCATAGGTCAGGTCAGAGGTCAGGTCAGATGTCAGGTCAGATGTCAGGTCAGATGTCAGGTCAGAGGTCAGGTCAGAAGTCAGGTCAGAAGTCAGGTCAGAGGTCAGGTCAGAGGTCAGGTCAGAGGTCAGGTCAGAGGTCAGGTCAGAGGTCAGGTCAGAGGTCAGGTCAGAGGTCAGGTCAGAGGTCAGGTCAGAGGTCAGGTCAGAGGTCAGGTCAGAGGTCAGGTCAGAGGTCAGGTCAGAGGTCAGGTCAGAGGTCAGGTCAGAGGTCAGGTCAGAGGTCAGGTCAGATGTCAGGTCAGAGGTCAGGTCAGAGGTCAGATCAGAGGTCAGGTCAGAGGTCAGGTCAGAGGTCAGGTCAGAGGTCAGGTAAGATGTCAGGTCAGAGGTCAGGCCAGAGGTCAGGCCAGAGGTCAGGCCAGAGGTCAGGTCAGAGGTCAGGTCAGAGGTCAGGTCAGAGGTCAGGTCAGATGTCAGGTCAGAGGTCAGGTCAGAGGTCAGGTCAGAGGTCAGGTCAGAGGTCAGGTCAGAGGTCAGGTCAGATGTCAGGTCAGAGGTCAGGTCAGAGGTCAGGTCAGAGGTCAGGTCAGAGGTCAGGTCAGAGGTCAGGTCAGAGGTCAGGTCAGAGGTCAGGTCAGAGGTCAGGTCAGGTCAGAGGTCAGGTCAGGTCAGAGGTCAGGACAGGTCAGAGGTCAGGTCAGAGGCGGACTTCGTGAGCGTCACTATCTGTGCCCAATTCATATTGTTCCTCATATAGAATGACATTTTGCGAATAAGACATTTTATTTTCGATACATAAGTGCAATACATAAATCAAAAGTGTGTATCTTAATGCACCCATTGTCAACGTATATCTGTTTAAAGCGTCCGCATACATTTTACCGGGCAATCAGTCTTAGTGCGAGGAACATGGCCTGCTAAAGCTGTACCGTGATCACGAACACCTGTGTCCCGAGAGTAAGGTGGTATCACGAGTAAAGGTGCACTATTGTAATTAAAGCGATATTGCCACCTCCGGAGGATTTCTATAAATAAAAAAAAATGGTGGGGATCAACAATCGTGTATGCTCAAGCTCAAACTTGCTTCTGCAGCACCCAAAGCAGGGTATCGGCAATTGTGTTTTTTATTTCTGATTCCAAAACGTTGGTCCCAGCTGTGCTCAGTACTAGACTCATGATGATCGCTCTCATCCAGTTTGGCTGTGAAATTGGCGCCCGCCCAAAGCCGAAGCGTCCGAATTCGCCGGTCACGAATCTCCTACGGCCCCAAAGTCGAGCCATAGCCATTATTGCTGTTATTCGTGTTTTATTATGAAAGAGGCTATGGTTGTTGACAATATAATTAACTGTATACGCATTTTAATTTTAAAGTGCACTGACGGAATGGTGATGTTGAGTTTACAATATTCAAAAGCAAATCATAGTCCGCAAAGAAGTGATTCTGAATAGTGATGAGGCGATTCCAATTTTACGAATGTGTGCCAATCATGAGCGGTACGATTGTATTTTTTGATCTAATGGGGAGTTTCAGGAACCAAATTTTGCAGGTGAAATCGGACACGCTTAATCTGCCGATACACACCAAAAACTCCATATTGACTTGCGAGGTGAGAATGTCATTTTCCCTGCCCTCGAATTCCCAAAAGCGTGTGGGTAAGCGGCGCGGTAGTGTGCTGCGGCGTCACTAGCAAATGCGAAACATTAAACATCACATTTTCACGCCAATCATACACGTTTCGCCGAAACAGAGGCCGCAATTTCATCACGAATGGCACATGGCTCATATTAAATGTACGTCGTACTGAATCTGAATATTCCTGCACGTTGAAACCACAGTACCGCTAACCTCGGAAGCTTCTTTGTTGGGGCGGTAGATGGCAGCAACGTGACAACAGACCAGCTTTAGTGGCGCAGGTCCCAGGTCAAATGCCGCACTATTTAATTGGGCGATTTTTTTCTGGCTGTTTAGGGTTGATGTTAGCTACGGTTGATAGTTTCCGACCACGCCCGATCGAATGGTGAAAAATCGACCAGATCGATCCCATAGTTTCGAAGCATGGGCTCGTCGGCAAATTGGTACTGAAAGATTTTGGTCCAATTTGGTCCACTTATAGTGTTCCAAGCTATATAAAACTCAAAACGGCACCGTTTCATACCACGCCGGATCGAATGGTGAAGAAATCGCCCAGATCGGTCCCATGGTTTCGGAGAATGGGATCGTCGGCAAATTGGTACCAAAAGCTTTGGTGCAATTTGGTCAACTTAGGGTGGACTAAAGTGGACAAAACTCAAAACGGCACCGTTTCAGACCAGTTGGAATCAAATGGTGAACAAATCAAACGCGTTTAAAACGCGTTTGAAGCAAGTGCGCCACTATTGACAGCACAAGTTGGTCTTCATGCACAGCCCTGACATCTAGCGGCTAGAATAGCAGGTAAAGTCTCATTCCAGTAATGCATCGTCTTATATGGCCTTGAGACGTTACTACCACATTGACGAAAGCATTCTACATGAACGTTCTACATGATGCATCCTGACCATGTTGTTGGTGCCTGAAGCGTTGCGGAGATTGCGATTGCTTAGGTGTCATCGCCTACTTTACTAGCGAAATAAAACAAGGGAAGCCTGCATTACTAGCGAAATAAAACAAGCGCAGATTTTGCCAACACTCCAGCGCATCATATAATGGACCAGTGTCACTTACGAGGCGTAGTTGAAACCTGTGGTTTCCTTGTTGACGAGGAGCTCATTGTCGCGAACATAGCCCCAGGAGCCGACGCCCAGACAGCGGATACCGCGAGTCATCTTACCGCCATCGTCCTGCAGAAACACGCGCAGGCAACAGTGCAGAAAAATACACCAAGACGCTTCGACGAACCCAATCAGTTAGCATATAAATCCAATGCATTGGCAAATACCCTATGAAATAGCCGCCGTGTTCAGACGCGCTGCACGTGGCCGGTGGACCGGTGAGCCCCTGATGGTTAGACCGGCCCGCCGGACAGATATGAGAGGCCATGACCTCGACGATGGCCTTTCCCACCGCGGGCTGTGACCGCACCAGGCAATGTGGCGCTTGACTTGGCTGAGAATAGACAGCGACTACCGACCACCGATCGTCGAGTGTGTAGGGGGGGGGGGGGGGGCAGGAGTCGGCCGCAGCGAACCGAATATTCTGTATTATCGAAGCGAATCATTACCATGGCTAGCAGCGAATAAATGTTATAAACATGATCATACACATTTAATTCCCCGTTCCCAGTCACCCGAGGCGTCTTATGAATCAACAGGCCAGTTTGGTATTACACACCGTGATCAGGTACTGTCCCTCGTTGATGGTGTCTCCGATGACCTTCATGCAGCCCATGTTGAACCCTCCAGTGATGAGCCAGGCGTTGGTCGACTTGGCCGCCTGAAACGACCCGAGGGTGCGAGATGGACGAGCGCAATACCTGATGTAGTGCAGGTGACCTGATCAAGCGATCAGCAAACAGGTCCGCTTAGAGGGAGCCAGGAGACCGTAACGCATTTGTTCGTGTTTTTAGCTTTCGCCACTAAATTGCGCAGTTTGACAGAGAATATGCGATCGGATGCGAGGGGTTAGATTTGCGTACCAAGTGATTCTAAGGGAAACAGATCTTCAGATAATGCAGATAAATAGATGCAGATAAAAAAACGCATTCGCTGAAAGGATTTATAGCAAATTTAAAGATATGCGTTAGCGAAAATATGAGATACCCGAAACCCAAATGTCTACCTTGTATTTAAGCATTTCCGGTGAGATATTGTTTGACGTTTGGCGAGAACAACCGCATAAAGTTAAGGCGCTAATAGCCTCCAAATGGCAGTGAGCCATCCCACGAGTACTCTCGTCTGGTTTGTATCCGGACCCACAAACTGTCGAACAATCAAACGCCCCTTTTCAACCTCCCTCGGCTCCACCCCGTCTTGCGTAGTCCCAAGAGTACCTTGAGCAGCCCGTCGTTGAAGATCTGTTTCTTTCGGCCGTCGAGTCTGAAGTTCTTGGCACCTCCGAGGATCGAGATGACCAGGCTGGGCCGGTGCGGGTGACACAGCTGCCAGTGGTCCACCAGCAGTGTCAGCACGTGGGAGATGGGCGTCGTGTCCGACAAACGCACGTACTTGCTCGGCTTGCTGGAGCCCGTGTCTTCGTTGACAAAGTTGACCTGCGTGGCAGACCCGGGTCACGTGACGGCGATATATTGTTTGGACCCGGGTCACGTGACAGCGATATATTGTTTGGACCCCGGTCACGTGACGGCAATATATTGTTTGGACCCCGGTCAAGTGACGGCGATATATTGTTTGGACCCCGGTCAAGTGACGGCGATATATTGTTTGGACCCCGGTCAAGTGACGGCGATATATTGTTTGGACCCGGGTCACGTGACGGCGATGTATTGTTTGGACCCGGGTCACGTGACGGCGATATAGTGTTTGGACCCGGGTCACGTGACGGCGATATATTGTTTGGACCCCGGTCACGTGACGGCGATATATTGTTTGGACCCGGGTCACGTGACGGTGATATATTGTTTGGACCCGGGTCACGTGACGGCGATATATTGTTTGGACCCGGGTCACGTGACGGCGATATATTGTTTGGACCCGGGTCACGTGACGGCGATATATTGTTTGGACCCCGGTCACGTGACGGCGATATATTGTTTGGACCCCGGTCACGTGACGGCGATATATTGTTTGGACCCGGGTCACGTGACGGCGATATATTGTTTGGACCCGGGTCACGTGACAGCGATATATTGTTTGGACCCGGGTCACGTGACGGCGATATATTGTTTGGACCCGGGTCACGTGACGGCGATATATTGTTTGGACCCCGGTCACGTGACGGCGATATATTGTTTGGACCCCGGTCACGTGACGGCGATATATTGTTTGGACCCCGGTCACGTGACGGCGATATATTGTTTGGACCCGGGTCACGTGACGGCGATATATTGTTTGGACCCGGGTCACGTGTCAGTATTGAGCAGTGTGGTGTTGGCGTTATTTGGCTAGTCTGAGTGAGCACAATGCTGAGTGACAGCTATATGAATTTATTATTCACAACTGGACGGAGCTCTCGTCATCATGAACACACATCCGGGTAGAAATTATTAATCAAATTGCTCTGAAATGCTGGCATCGCATGCGCATGGTCCAGTAGGTATCACGACTTATTATGTTGCCTGCACGCACATTCTGTTGCGACTTTCCAGTGCCAATCGATACTCAGCTAAATCATTGAGAGAGAGGTCGACTCTGGAGGGCTACTACGTCCAAGTTAATTGGCTGGTGTCGCGGCAATGCACCCCTGCGGCTGCGCAATACCTATAACATACACACACACACACACACACACACACACACACACACACACACGTCGCCCAACCCACATCACGTACATCACACCCCATTCTCAATGGCACATACCTGGCCGAACGCATTCGTCTTGAACTCCTGTATGGCATTGGCAGCCGACCAGTCCTCCTCTGTAATGGTCGCCGGCGCCGCGTTCCTGTGCTCCCCGGCCGGCGCCCCGCACTGGCACCTCCCACTGTGATCCGACCGAGGCTGGAACAACACACACTCCTTCCGGTGGAAGTTGGAGCCGATGAAGTTGAGACGAATCTGCAGCAGTTGTTTTTCCTCGGTGAGTTTGACCATCGTGCGGCCGGTGCGGCGCGAGAGGCCGATCTTCTTGCGTTTGAGCGCCCATTGTTGGTCGTCGAGTTCGAAGGGGGCGTTGTCCGCCCGGCCGGCCTCGAGCGAGGAGCGAGACGCGCGGATGGAAGAGCGGAGGCTGCCACGGAGCGCGCTGCCACGACTGAAACTGGGGGGGGGGGGGGGGAAGGGGTAACGGTCAATGGAAACTGGCGTGTAATGGGGTGAGCACTCATAGAAACTGACATGGAGACGGGTAGACGGTCATGTGGGAGCTGGCACTAAACTGGAAAAGAGGTCAAGTGGGAAGAGGCACATACGATGTATACGATCATGTCGAGACTAAATCGGTCGAGAACATGGGCAGATAAGGATGGGCACGGAAATGATGCACGTTTTGATGGCTATTGACCCGAGACGGACATACGATCATATGACCTAGCAGACAACGCAAGTTGAAGGCGCGAAGTCGCAAGGTCGCAAGGAGAGCCAGTGCCAGCGAAGCATTGTCAACGCGAAACTTGTACTCAAAATAATGTCCATTGAACTTCTAAGCCACAAACTTTTCTACAGAGCACTTTGGTTAGTCGCAATTGTTGGCAACGCACCACGTGTCGATACGTTCCAGAACATTCGAATCCTTCACCACCGCTCAGCACTCACCTCTTGCTGAACGGATGAACCACCTCCTCTGCTGCCTCGACCCTTCCATTGGCTAGCGAGTTGATGACCGGCGGGAGGTCGTGTGACCTGGGTCGGGAGGTCATGCTGGCCCGCCGGCCGGCACGCGCGTCACCCATGGTACGCCGGCGGCGCGACCCCGCACACCACCTGGCCGGCCAGGCTGGCCGGGCTGGCCGGGCCGCCACGCTGTGTACCAGTGACGTCCGTGGCAACCGGCTGATCGATGTACTCACCCCGACACACTGCCCCGGCCGCAATCAGAACCCCGGCACCTGGACACCGGCGGCGGCGGACGCCTTCGCGACAGGATTGCTCGGCGAGGAGGGGGTGGAGACCTATGGTATACACCGTCGCGGTCGTCGGGGGTGGAGAGTGGAGACCTATGGTATACACCGTCGTGGTTGTCGGGGGTGGAGACCTATGGTATACACCGTCGTGGTCGTCGGGGGTGGAGACCTATGGTATACACCGTCGCGGTCGTCGGGGGTGGAGACCTATGGTATACACCGTCGCGGTCGTCGGGGGTGGAGACCTATGGTATACACCGTCGCGGTCGTCGGGGGTGGAGACCTATGGTATACACCGTCGCGGTCGTCGGGGGTAGAGACCTATGGTATACACCGTCGTGGTCGTCGGGGGTGGAGACCTATGGTATACACCGTCGTGGTCGTCGGGGGTGGAGACCTATGGTATACACCGTCGTGGTCGTCGTGGTGAGGGGTAATGGGTAATGGAGGTGAGGGGTGATGGGTGATGGAGGTGAGGGGTGGTGGGTGATGGAGGTGAGGGGTGATGGAGGTGAGGGGTGATGGGTGATGGAGGTGAGGGGTGGTGGAGGTGAGGGGTGATGGAGGTGAGGGGTGATGGAGGTGAGGGGTGATGGAGGTGAGGGGTGATGGAGGTGAGGGGTGATGGAGGTGAGGGGTGATGGAGGTGAGGGGTGATGGAGGTGAGGGGTGATGGAGGTGAGGGGTGATGGAGGTGAGGGGTGATGGAGGTGAGGGGTGATGGAGGTGAGGGGTGATGGAGGTGAGGGGTGATGGAGGTGAGGGGTGATGGAGGTGAGGGGTGATGGGTGATGGAGGTGAGGGGTGGTGGGTGATGGAGGTGAGGGGTGATGGAGGTGAGGGGTGATGGGTGATGGAGGTGAGGGGTGATGGGTGATGGAGGCGACATATCGATTCACATCAGCGACCCTGGCCAATGGTGTCTTGGACTCCTGACCGCCTATGGTGGTGTCTATGTCTGTCCTGAATGGGCGTCAATGGGTGTCCTGAATGTACGTCAATGGGTGTCCTGAATGTGCGTCAATGGGTGTCCTGAATGTGCGTCAATGGGTGTCCTGAATTAACGTCAATGGGTGTCCTGAATGTTCGCCAATGGGTATCCTGAATGTGCGTCAATGGGTGTCCTGAATGTGCGTCAATGGGTGTCCTGAATGTGCGTCAATGGGTGTCCTGAATGTACGTCAATGGATGTCCTGAATGTGCGTCAATGGGTGTCCTGAATGTACGTCAATGGGTGTCCTGAATGTGCGTCAATGGTTATCCTCAATGTACGTCAATGGGTGTCCTGAATGTACGTCAATGGGTGTCCTGAATGTGCGCCAATGGGTGTCCTGAATGTACGTCAATGGGTGTCCTGAATGTGCGTCAATGGGTATCCTGAATGTACGTCAATGGGTGTCCTGAATGGGCGTCAATGGGTGTCCTGAATGTACGTCAATGGGTGTCCTGAATGGGCGTCAATGGGTGCCCTGAATGTACATACGTCAATGGGTGTCCTGAATGGGCGTCAATGGGTGTCCTGAATGTACATACGTCAATGGGTGTCCTGCATGTGCGTCAATGGGTGTCCTGAATGGGCGTCAATGGGTGTCCTGAATGTACATACGTCAATGGGTGTCCTGAATGTACATACGTCAATGGGTGTCCTGAATGGGTGTCAATGGGTGTCCTGAATGTGCGTCAATGGGTGTCCTGAATTAACGTCAATGGGTGTCCTGAATGTGCGCCAATGGGTATCCTGAATGTGCGTCAATGGGTGTCCTGAATGTGCGTCAATGGGTGTCCTGAATGTGCGTCAATGGGTGTCCTGAATGTACGTCAATGGATGTCCTGAATGTGCGTCAATGGGTGTCCTGAATGGGCGTCAATGGGTGCCCTGAATGTACATACGTCAATGGGTGTCCTGAATGGGCGTCAATGGGTGTCCTGAATGTGCGTCAATGGGTATCCTGAATGTGCGTCAATGGGTGTCCTGAATGTGCGTCAATGGGTGTCCTGAATTTACGTCAATGGGTGTCCTGAATGTGCGTCAATGGGTATCCTCAATTTACGTCAATGGGTGTCCTGAATGTACGTCAATGGGTGTCCTGAATGTGCGCCAATGGGTGTCCTGAATGTACGTCAATGGGTGTCCTGAATGTGCGTCAATGGGTATCCTGAATGTACGTCAATGGGTGTCCTGAATGGGCGTCAATGGGTGTCCTGAATGTACGTCAATGGCGTCAATGTGGGTGTCCTGAATGGGCGTCAATGGGTGTCCTGAATGTACATACGTCAATGGGTGTCCTGAATGTACATACGTCAATGGGTGTCCTGAATCCAAACAAACACGCCTGAATGGGCGTCAATGGGTGTCCTGAATGTACATACGTCAATGGGTGTCCTGAATGGGCGTCAATGGGTGTCCTGCATGTACATTGCGTGAATAGGGTTGGCTAAATGCGTTAGATTTAGTAAAATACTCTGACTTGTGCATGTTGCATAAGGTTATAACTAGAGCGAAACCTTCGTCGTTGGCGTCGCGCATCCAGTTCAACTACGAAATACTGGAGCGTGATACCCGACAATCGAAACATGCCTCGACCTTACCTTGCCTCGACCTAGAAACAATCACGGAAAGCGCACATTCTTGTATAGTGCTAGCCATTCATACAATGCGCATATTTAATCTCAGTGTGTTCTGAATGCAGTGTCGCCCATGTCGGCAAAACAGGGCAAACTGTTTTAGCTCACTTTTTACTGTTTTAGCTCACTCATTTTATGTTCATGTATGGAAGACCGAAGAATAACCCTGTCGTGTGGAACGGTCTGTTTACGTTAGTACATACATACGTCAATGGGTGTCCTGAATGTGCGTCAATGGGTGTCCTGAATGTTCGTCAATGGGTGTCCTGAATGTACATACGTCAATGGGTGTCCTGAATGGGTGTCAATGGGTGTCCTGAATGTGCGTCAATGAGTGTCCTGGATGTACGTCAATGGGTGTCCTGAATGTGCGTCAATGGGTGTCCTGAAAGTGCGTCAATGGGTGTCCTGAATGTTCGTCAATGGGTATCCTGAATGTGCGTCAATGGGTGTTCTGAATGTGCGTCAATGGGTGTCCTGAATGTACGTCAATGGGTGCCCTGAATGTACGTCAATGGGTGTCCTGAATGGGCGTCAATGGGTGTCCTGAATGTACGTCAATGGGTGTCCTGAATATGCGTCAATGGGTGTCCTGAATGTACGTCAATGGGTGTCCTGAATGGGCGTCAATGGGTGTCCTGAATGCACGTCAATGGGTGTCCTGAATGTACATACGTCAATGGGTGTCCTGAATGTACGTCAGTGGGTGTCCTGAATGTACGTCAATGGGTGTCCTGAATGTACGTCAATGGGTGTCCTGAATGTACGTCAATGGGTGTCCTGAATGTGCGTCAATGGGTGTCCTGAATGTACGTCAATGGGTGTTCTGAATGTACGTCAATGGGTGTCCTGAATGGGCGTCAATGGGTGTCCTGAATGTACGTCAATGGGTGTCCTGAATGTACGTTAATGGGTGTCCTGGATGTACGTCAATGGGTGTCCTGAATGGCGGCAATGGGTGTCCTGAATGTACATACGTCAATGGGTGTCCTGAATGTACATACGTCAATGGGTGTCCTGAATGTACGTCAATGGGTGTCCTGAATGTACGTCAATGGGTGTCCTGAATGGGCGTCAATGGGTGTCCTGAATGTACGTCAATGGGTGTCCTGAATGTACGTCAGTGGGTGTCCTGAATGTGCGTCAATGGGTGTCCTGAATGTACGTCAATGGGTGTCCTGAATGTACGTCAGTGGGTGTCCTGAATGTACGTCAATGGGTGTCCTGAATGTACGTCAATGGGTGTCCTGAATGTACGTCAGTGGGTGTCCTGAATGTACGTCAGTGGGTGTCCTGAATGTGCGTCAATGGGTGTCCTGAATGGGCTCGATGTCCTGACCCCTGATTGTGCGTCAGTGCATGTCCTGTATAGGCCCGGGAGCCGCCGGTACCGTTGACAGACTGGGAACGCTTTGTCGCCCTTTACAGCGACGTGGCACGCATTAATATTACAGTGGAACACACGGGCACTGCCACTACCAGACGATCAGGTATCGTGCATATTGTATACTTTATTCGGCACCGTGACGACTAAAACGGTCCCTATCCTGTTCGACTCGTACGTCCGTATTACAGGCATCACCCAGGTGTGTCAGAAATGACGTAGTAGACATGTTGACCCAGGTAGCAGAGTATATTAACCGCAATGATCGTTTTTATCACGGGGTAAAAAGCCACTCACCAATGGTCGTATGCTTTACGATGTACGAGCTTTAATTATATTTCTATACCGACTGTTGTCGTACATGAATACCATGCGTGGCCTACTTAGCAGCACCACTGGAAAAGCACATCACACAGCGTTCCGGCACAACGATTGCAGTTTATACCACCACTCAGGAGTAACAAACACGCCGGACTAACTGGCCTACTCCCGGAAGTCATTCATAACGGCACCGTTTTTCACCAATCTCGCCTGTGTTTCACTCACATCGACCTAAAATTACCAGCTAATAATTAGCCCAGCCTCGACCTAAAATTGACCCGGTTAGCATTTATCAGCCTCGCTCTGACCTGAGCCATCCCGCACGGCTCGATACATCAATGTGGAATTGGCGGTTAGAGCGGTGTTCCCGCCACATTGCACACTGGAGACCGCAGTGACGTAGGCTAACAGTACATAATATACAGTACAGAAATAACAGTTCCGTGGACAGTGGACAGTGGGCACAAGGCCTTGTTCAATGTGTTTATCGAGCGATACCGCAATACTGGCAGGTACGTTAGCACCCGGCTGTAGTGCTATATTGGTACTGGCAGGTAC
>JAXIVJ010002333.1:5000-10000 GCA_036785665.1 Chirona hameri
TGTCTGTGTCTGTGTCTGTGTCTGTGTCTGTGTCTGTGTCTGTGTCTGTGTCTGTGTCTGTGTCTGTGTCTGTGTCTGTGTCTGTGTCTGTGTCTGTGTCTGTGTCTGTGTCTGTGTCTGTGTCTGTGTCTGTGTCTGTGTCTGTGTCTGTGTCTGTGTCTGTGTCTGTGTCTGTGTCTGTGTCTGTGTCTGTGTCTTGTGTCTGTGTCTGTGTCTGTGTCTGTGTCTGTGTCTGTGTCTGTGTCTGTGTCTGTGTCTGTGTCTGTGTCTGTGTCTGTGTCCTGTGTCTGTGTCTGTGTCTGTGTCTGTGTCTGTGTCTGTGTCTGTGTCTGTGTCTGTGTCTGTGTCTGTGTCTGTGTCTGTGTCTGTGTCTGTGTCTGTGTCTGTGTCTGTGTCTGTGTCTGTGTCTGTGTCTGTGTCTGTGTCTGTGTCTGTGTCTGTGTCTGTGTCTGTGTCTGTGTCTGTGTCTGTGTCTGTGTCTGTGTCTGTGTCTGTGTCTGTGTCTGTGTCTGTGTCTGTGTCTGTGTCTGTGTCTGTGTCTGTGTCTGTGTCTGTGTCTGTGTCTGTGTCTGTGTCTGTGTCTGTGTCTGTGTCTGTGTCTGTGTCTGTGTCTGTGTCTGTGTGTGTGTGTGTGTGTGTGTGTGTGTGTGTGTGTGTGTGTGTGTGTGTGTGTGTGTGTGTGTGTGTGTGTGTGTGTGTGTGTGTGTGTGTGTGTGTGTGTGTGTGTGTGTGTGTGTGTGTTGTGTGTGTGTGTGTGTGTGTGTGTGTGTGTGTGTTGTGTGTGTGTGTGTGTGTGTGTGTGTGTGGTGTGTGTGTGTGTGTGTGTGTGTGTGTGTGTGTGTGTGTGTGTGTGTGTGTGTGTGTGTGTGTGTGTGTGTGTGTGTGTGTGTGTGTGTGTGTGTGTGTGTGTGTGTGTGTGTGTGGTGTGTGTGTGTGTGTGTGTGTGTGTGTGTGTGTGTGTGTGTGTGTGTGTGTGTGTGTGTGTGTGTGTGTGTGTGTGTGTGTGTGTGTGTGTGTGTGTGTGTGTGTGTGTGTGTGTGTGTGGTGTGTGTGTGTGTGTGTGTGTGTGTGTGTGTGTGTGTGTGTGTGTGTGTGTGTGTGTGTGTGTGTGTGTGTGTGTGTGTGTGTGTGTGTGTGTGTGGTGTGTGTGTGTGTGTGTGTGTGTGTGTGTGTGTGTGTGTGTGTGTGTGTGTGTGTGTGTGTGTGTACATAAAATGATGTATGTCATAATAACCATCCGGTTCCGTGCAACTGATCACTCGCTGAGTTTGCGTCCGGGCGGGGCGCTGACTCTACCGTGGTCTGTTTTGACTGACCTCACCGTGGTCCGTTTTCAGTCGAAATCTGACACTGAGTGGAAGTTCGGTCTGGCCAAACTGATCAGGAATACGAACAGAACGTCATCGGCGCCGGCGCCTCTCAACCTCTTCACTAAGCTGTTCATCTATATACATGCATTCATCAAGTTCAAAGGTACGTTCATCGTCTTTATTGCAGCATTGCCCCCTGACGCTGCTTGATTTAACGGACGCGAGGTAGTATGTGAAAAGAATGTCACTGAGAGGAAAATTATCACTCAACTGATGCGAAATTGAGAATATTTTAGCTTGATATTGTCACAGAAAAACAGTGCATAAACTGCAGCAATATCTACTTCCCCTGCACCCTCTCTGCACCCTCTCTACTTCAAGAAAGGAAGAATAATTATGAATATGTATGCACTCGTCTGGTTGCGTCGTAGACCGTACCTGACTGTTTTATTGACCCTGAACACCCATCTGAATGTCATGTGACCGTATGACGGTGTATCATTGCGTCATGTTACTGGGTGCCCTTCTAACCATGCGCCCGTTTGTGCTGGCCAGGTCGGCTGTGCGACCCCGCGCGCACTCGAGTACATGAAGACGGAGCGACTGCCGAAGGATGAGAAAAAACTCGACATGACCACCAACGTAGGCGGCAACTGGATGGGCAAGATGCGCAAAAAGTCGGTCGGGCCTGGTCTCGGTACGTGTTATATTGTCTCTCGCAGGACATGTACATAGGGGAAGCCTCGCAGTCCCCTGGCAGTGTGGAACCCAGGTGTTCCCATATCCGCATATAAATATGCCAATGTGTTTCATGTTTAGTTGTAGGTATGTCGACTTTCGGAGCATGTACGTTCGCTGTTGACGAGGGTGTGTATTGCATCGTGGTGTTTTATAGGCGTTGTAAATACGCGTATTTGTTATATTTCGTCGTCCATGGCATTGGGACTGAGCGGTTAGTGTTTTTTTAGCCGTTTGAATTGCCTAGTGTTTGTATGGATTGTATTCCAAGACAGCATGCATTTGGTTAGAGATGCAGTGTAATCAATGCCAGCAGGTGTATTTATCGATGCATTTTTTTAAGGGAATGTTTCACCTTTGTGTTGGTTTTGAACTGAGATGGCCATTATCTTTGGCCGTTATTGAAATGTTGAAAATACTAAGGTCATTTTCCCAAAAATTTAGCAGTTTTTAAGCAATTCAATTTATAGTTTGCAAAATAGGGTCTAGGCTAGCGCCGCCGCTGCTTGGCTGACAGCGATTTTTTTCAACCAATCCCACTTTCTCAGCCAATCAGCGGCGGTCTATAGCTCAATAATAACGTCATCATCCCAAATTTTAAAACTTAATTTGCAAAAAGTTAAGTGACTTTTCGAGAGAAAAATCTCACCATCGTTTTCAGCAGCACTTGCTTCATATTTTCGACTACAACCAGCGTATATTTGACAACTTTCAGAAAGGTGAAACATTCCATTTAAGAAAATGTTATGCTTTCGCAAGTATTCGTGCTTCTAGCTTTGTATAGATCGTTGTCTGTGCTATAGCTGTAATGAAAACACACTTTCCTGTGGATATTTTTCGGTAACCTAAAGTAAATCTATACACCCTCATTTTTGATTCGAGACCAGCCTGTTCCTGTTTCCATGAGCCAAAATCATCCCATTCTCCACACCTGTACCTAAGATCACCCTGCTCCCTCACCGTGGCCTGGGGGTAAATAATGACTCCTGAGCCCCGTGACCTGAGGTCAGTCCGTCTGAGGCGCTGTGTCATGTTTCAGCTCTGCCTGTGACCGCCCGCACCGCCCGCCGATCTACAGCCGATTTCGCTATAGGTACCGTGATGGCAGCTTCTCGCCACCAACTATGCATGCTGTCCAAATGCGGCGCTAGCACATGTACCGACATAACGATACGAGCATGCATTCATCGTGGCATACCCAACCGGACTCCTACATACTACGCTACGTTTGGAAAGGGTGTATTGTATTTGCCAAACACGAGCCCATCTCCAGAGGCTCTGCCACAGGGGGAGACGTGTCCCCAATATTTTCTGATTTTAACATTACGCCTATGAGCGTTACATGGAAAGAATTGACTTCATAATGCCTCCACTCCCCCCCCCCCCCCCCCCCCCCCCCAACTTTCGGAAGGTGGCGGCGCCCTTGCCCATCTATCTCTATATATATGTATATAGCATTCCAGAACCAATAAAGATCAGGGTGCTTATGAGTGCTGGTTACTTGTCCTCTTGCTTGGTGTTTGCCATTTGTGCTTGATCCGACGTAAAAGGCAATTGCAAGCTCGCGTCCGACTCCATGAGATCGGGAAGGCAGAGAGGCCGGCTATGGATATGGTTCGAACCCCATCGTGTCGTGCTATTCGCCATTGACTGGGATAATGGCGGTCGAGGGCAGCCGCGACAGAAGCAAGTCAAATTGGGGCAGCAAATGTGGAGGGCAGCGCTGGATCTGTGCGGCATAAATGGTTTGTTATACAGAGTATACGATCACTATATCTGAGATGAGCAGTCCGAACATTGACACATTATATGTTTCTTTCTTCAGAGGTGAGCCACTCGGACCTAAACCCGTGATCGCTGTTTTCATTAGTGAATCGCTCGAACCGGAGTGTCACTTCTACCCTGTGGTATAAACCACTCGAATCTGAGCGTTGCCTCTGCCTTCAGACATGAACCACATCGAATCTGAGCGTCCCAGCCGTCCAGTGCCTCCAACATTGCGGGACCGCGCAGACTGGAGAATGTCATCGACTGGCCCAAGGTAGGTGGCGCTGCAGTCGACCGGCGAACAGCAGAGGCGAGTGACTCTCAACCGAGTCGTTGTCTAGAATATTGTATATTGTCGATTAATTGGCACCAATCGAGATAAGAATCTCAGTTATTCAACGTAACCGAAGAAACTGACCACAACGTCAAATTTAAAATTATATCACGGTGTGAGATTTGAGGTGAGAGTTTTACCTTTGCTCCGTTTTCAGTAACTTTAGCACAATCCGGGGACACGTGAATCATTGGCTGATTGCACTGAGCTGGGGTTGTTTGTGTCCATGGTTGACTAACATTCGCTGTTCTCTTTAGCTTGTGACTAAGTTTTTGGACGATCGGAATCTTCCAAATGACATGGTAGGCGGCACGGTTTCAGGCATGCACTCCGATGTTGCAGCGGTGTGGTTTTATTTTGGTGTACTCGAGGCACTGGCGGACCCAGGGGGAGGGGCAGTAGGGGAAAATGCCCCTGCAGGAACATTAGGCATTCAGTGAACGACTCTTTCGCGCTAAGGACCCGACGCCCCCCTCCCCCGGTCAATGACTTTTTTGCGCTGACGACTCGACGCCAGCCCCCCCCCCCCCCCCCCCCCCGCCGGTCAACAACTTTTCGCTGATGAAACGGAGCGAAATTTTTTCCCTGCAAACTCGACCCCTAGATCCGCCAGTGCTCCAAGGGTATTATAGATCTCTGGGTGTATCTGTGTATCTGTGTCTGTGTATCTGTATCTGTATATCTGTGTGGTTCAAGATTCACTGCACAATTAGGCAAAACGCAAAAGAATCAGACAAATGATGAAAATGCGGTACATGGTGCACAAATTTAAAAATTGAAGCTGTTCCAGTATAAACATATGATAAGACATTTCAAGATAGACAGTCTTATTATACGTTTTGGTATTTTCA
>JAXIVJ010002333.1:12500-110000 GCA_036785665.1 Chirona hameri
TAATATCGGTGACCTAAGGTCAGGTCAAATTTGTGACCGCCAACACGGTTTTATCAATAACTATCGACATAATAAAGATAGAGAAGAGAAAACCGTACCAATATGTTTGTCTCGTCGAGACACGTCTCCCAATATGCAACATGACCAACTTGGGTCACCACTTGACCTTGACCTGAGGTCAAAAATCTCAGTTGACCTAACCCGGTCACCATGAATATGATTCGAAGCGCCTTGACAAGACACACGCGATGGCGTAAACATTATTGCTTTATCTTTATTAGGTAAAAGGTTATTTGGGGGAAACAGTTTTGAAAACAAAATCACCTTTTTGACATTCGATGACCTCTGGAGCCTAAACTATTGACCTGAGCTCAAATCTGAGGACACCTATGTCAATTGCATTTTGCAATGACTTTCGATTGTTTTTTCCGTTTGCTGCTAACTATCATAGTTCCAGAGATATTTGGGGGTGTTCGAACCGAAGTCTTGAAAACTTGAAAATCTGACCCTTGATGACCTCTGGTGACCTCAATATTGTCCTGAAGAAAAAAAATAACGAAATACTTTCGAAAGAGCTTGTCTCGAGCTATCTAACGTCGTTTCCCGCTTGTCGCTACGTTGCGTGGTTTTCGAGATCATAGGGGGGGGGGCGAAATCCCCCCCCCCCCTCCAGGGCGTGTAATTATCAGAGGCCCTCCAGGGCGTGTAATTATCAGAGGCCCTCCAGGGCGTGTAATTATCAGAGGCCCTCCAGGGCGCGTGTTAACATAGGAAACGAGCAAATTCATAAATCGACGAAAACGGACAAACGCACGTCGATCCCGGGCCGATAACTCGCAAACCGAGGGTCGCAGCGACATACGATAAACGCGATCCGATGGAGGGTACATTGGTATGGCGTTTCACATGTCGTTCAGAGCAAAGCTTAGTTCATGTCGAAAGTTATGACAACTTACATAAAAACCGGCATTTTCAGTATTTAAGTCGGTGCTCGGAAACTGTTGGACATAGAACGCTGACACTTCACCACTTTACAGGCGAAGGTACTGTAGCGGGGTACATCTTCTCAGCATGTTCCAATGCACCGGGCCTGACTCCTCTGACAAAACATTCCGAGCCGGCCGGCGGCAGACGCCCCCTCTCCTCGCATCCAACCCAGACATGCAAAAACTCGGGTCCGAAGCCCGAGACTGCAAGTCTAGTAACTACAGTCATCACAGCCATCGCCAGAACAGCTGAGTAAGCGAGACGACGGCGGGGAGCAACGCTAGCCGGGTGTACGCCCCTCAGGTACACCCATTACGGTACCAGTCCCATTTGCGTACCGGCCCCAGTACCGTCCCTACCGGCGCTGCCACATCACCCCGCCCCTCCCCTCTATGTCCTATGAGTCAGCACAGCCAGGGCGGCCGCCCAAAGGCAGAGGGACAGCTGTGTAGAACTGTAGCACGCCAACAAAGAGACGGGTTTGAAGTAAGGGAAGAATGGTTGTTGAGAAGAAATGCGGATGATAAACCGACACTATTGATGCGAAGTGATAGAAAATCGCAGTCAATTATTACGGAACAAATGACGTGTACGATATACGCGGAGTAAGACGTAAAATCAGAAGTATTGTCTAAAAAGAAGAATTGATATTATCACAAGGGCGAAGAGCTAATTGCAAGTAAGGATAAAATTAGAAATACGATCAACGCCGGCATATATATATGTATATATATTTAACGATTGTTAATGCAGCACTACAAATTACTGAACTTGAACGTAGCTCCAAGCAATGATACAAAATTAAGCATGTCAAGAGTTTCGTTAAACTGAAGAAGGCGAACATTTCATGCTGGAAAAATAAAGGGATGAAAAGAAAGTCATCTAAAAACGATACTACGACGTAATAATTGGAATTCAATGACTGAAAGGACTACCTGATTGATTATTGAAGAATACCATTTTATCAGCAAGATGCATTATCAAGAAACCAAAATTATCTGGTTATATAAAGATGCCGTAGTCCTCTTATCAAACTTATATAAAGATATTTGCACCAGACACCAGACACATGGCAGTAACAAAGCAAAGGACGTGGCCATAGGTAGCAAGCAAACAAGAAAGTGGAAGAAATATGCACTACTTGAAGCAATTATATTATGAACAAAATTAAGTAAGAAAGGTCATTAAGAAGTTTGAAGAAGCTCTATACACTAGAAATGCAAAATTGTCGACGGCAAGAATCGGCCAATCAGAAGACGGGGGTGTGCCACACCCAGAGCAAGACACCGCCGGGTCGGAGTATAAAAAGAGGCAACGTCGCACAGAGAGGGGAAGGGGAGCGAACAGCAGCGGACACACGAGCCGGGGCAGTCGACAACGGGACCCCAGCACGCGCGCTGCCCGCGGCGCGGCGGCGGTAGCCGTCCGCCGTGGCAGGGCGGACAGCGGAGACAAGACGGCGGACAGCGGAGACAAGAGAGCGGACAGGAGCGGACAGCAGCGACGAGCAGCGGACAGCAGCGGAGGCAGTCGACAACGGGCCCCAGCACGCGCGCTGCCCGCGGCGCGGCGGCGGCAGCCGTCCGCCGTGGCAGGGCTGACAGCGGAGACAAGACAGCGGACAGGAGCGGACAGCAGCGGAAGGGGAGCGGACAGCAGCGGACAGCAGCGGAGGCAGTCGACAACGGGACCCCAGCACGCGCGCTGCCCGCGGCGCGGCGGCGGCAGCCGTCCGCCGTGGCAGGGCTGACAGCCGCAGAGAGAGGAAGACGGCAAGAACAGAGCCGACGGCGGCAGATCACAGTAAGTCACGAAGCTGCTCATCCTCTCCGATCCTACCCGAAATTCTGCCCAGGTCCGGTGATTACAAAATTTAAACAATAAGGGACTAAGTGGGATATTTTACGTAATTTGGGTCATCTGTCCAGGCTCGCTACTTTTTACCTAGGAAGGCAGGAAAAATGTATGTGTAGCCGATGCTGTACTAGAGGTGTGATGCCAAGCGACCGTAGTACTTTGGAATCCAGCACGCTGCGTTGCAGGTCATGGCGTAAGCCCTAGCGCATTGGCGCATGTAAATACGAGCGGTTTTAGTTAGTATTTTAAACTAGAGATTGAGCGAGTCAATTATTCGGTTCTGTGCTGGTTTTGGTGATATTAGGCGGAGATTCAAATGAATCATTGGTTGAACATGTAAATTGATTGGGACGTACCAAAAACGATTATTTACTGCGCTACCGTTTGTTTAGTTGCTGAGTTAAAATAAACATCGTAAATTTGTGTAACATTTTACGGGGGAAAGGAGACATGATGGAGTCGAGAGGGTCGTTGAAGGAAGGAAATGTACACAGCGATGCGGTTCCCCGACAGCATGAGGTAAGGCAAGAATTAAGCCAGTATAGCCGCAGATAAGTAGGATATGTTTCGATTGTTGTTTGAATGGTTCGATTAATTCGTTCTCGTCTTGCTCGCAATACTTAGCCAGAAGCCCGAGTTTAATGATTAAGTACGTTTCCGCTTCAGTAAATTTAACGTTATGTATCAGAGTTGTGGACGATTTCAAATCACGGAATGGTAACTTTCGCTGAACGGTTAAAACGCCAGGTAACCCAACTACCAGACAAAGTATTAGTGAGGTTGGGTAGAGACTCGTCATTCTAGCTTGGCAGGTAAGGATAACAAATGTAAGGACCATATCACTGAGACGGCATCGATTGGTTATAAAGTATCGGTTCATTCTGTCGCTCAGAGGTGTGCTCTATGTTGAGCGGGACAACACAAATCGGAGACTGGTAAGTTACCGCCAGGGGATTGTCTGTCTAAGATTACATATGTAAAATCGGCGATGCGCTATTAGCTATTGGTCCAGCATCGCTTCCTACCGACGATTGTTTAAGGACGGTGTATGAGAAATGCGATTCCTTAGCCGTCAATGCGACCTCGTTTCTGTCGCTGATAAATTCGTGCCGCTGATCCGGAGTGGTTAACGTTAAATCCCTGTCTATATTACCTTCTTGGAATTATCGATCAAACCATAACTAGTTCAGCCCGTAAAAGGTTCTAAGGGTGCAGCAACCTGCAACAGACGTATACTTGCGAGTCAGTGGATGATAAGTATAACAGTCAAATTAACTTTCTTAATATTGTGAGTCTCCTAACCGTCTGTTAAAAATACACCTTCAGCCAGCAGCTCGCGATTTACGACATTACAGCCGACGCCTCCCTTTGTTAACGTCATGGTACAACTGTAATGTTAGATGTCCTGTATATTGACAGTCCAAGTGGTAACTTAAGCCTTATTATTAGCCAACTATAAACAGCGTTAAATTATTTGAATATATTCTGACGATGGTGCACTGCCGATTATATTGAAGTTTAAAAGTGATATTTAGGAGATTACTAGCTGATGCTTATTGAAATGGGTCATTTGTGATACATGCACGTTATCTCTGGTGGCGATTCTTTTTGGACAACGTTTCCCATGTGGGAAATTACCTAAGAGTCATATAATTTACGTCCCCGATAGAGAACTGGTAAAGCGGTTAGTACTCAGGCATAGTTGGAGAAACGTCGCTGATACTGATTTCGTAATAGGATAGCTAGAAGGACATGGACAGGACAGGGAGGTTGATCCCTGCAACAGTGGGACAGGACAGGACAGGGAGGTGTGATCCCTGCAACGGTGGGACAGGACAGGAAGGTGTGATCCCTGCAACAGTGGGTCAGGACAGGACAGGACAGGGAGGTGTGATCCCTGCAACAGTGGGACAGGACAGGACAGGGAGGTGTGATCCCTGCAACAGTGGGTCAGGACAGGACAGGACAGAGATTAAATAGTATCGGAGCTTGGAGGAGAGGCATGACGGCTTGTGTGCCCGATCCTTGTATCGAAAATCTATCAGCGTGGCGAAACATGTAAATGAAAGTGCTCGTGGAAAATTATGCCCAGACCGAGTGATATCGGCTGGCCGCATATCACAGGGAGGTTACAATTAGTAAGTCCGAGACTGCGGGTGCCAAATGCCAGAGGATGATAGGTTGGCGCAGAAAAAGGAGGGCGAGGGAGGAAGGATAAGAGGGAGGAGGAGGCCGTACGTGCCTCAGAAGTCACTCTAGGTTAAACGGGAAGATCTCCTCTAGAGATTCCCGGGCGCCCGCAGTCGGTATATAGGCTAGGACATCCGCGTAGCTCGCCGTCGATGCCGGTCGATGTTAACTTAGAAAGTTGGTCCGGCGGAGCCAGGTCGTGGCCCGGATGGAGGTCAGAGGTCCGGCGGAGCCCAAGTTAGGCCCGGATAGAGGACCCAGGTCCGGCGGAGCCCAGGTCGGAGGCCCGGACAGTAGGTATAGGGGCCTCTCCCGGACAGAGGATAAGACGAGCAGTAAAGCGTAGTCGGTGTTTCATATAAGTCCTATGGATAAACTAGCTCCCTTCTAAAGTAGGAACCGGACGGATTACGTTGAATACATTTATTCTGGGCGGCCCACGCAGCAATGCTGTCGTTCAGCGGAGCGCTAGTAGGATTTCGTATTGACGAGGACATTTATCCTACCTGGGAGTCACTCATCCAGCTGGCATCCGGCACTACTGGGAGGGAATTTTTTGGGACGGACAAATAATTATGGGGCGAATGAAAGCGGAATGTCTGTAGCTGGGAAAGTGGCAGTGCGGATGATGACGGATAAATCTTAGGTTAAGGCCCAGTAGGAGTAGTCCGAACTTTGCCTGGACAGCCGTACGGATCATCACTCGAAGGAAAGCAAAACTTAGCGACGCTGGGCGTAAGACAAAGTGGGCGATTTTGGCTTTGGAGGTGAGCAGGGGTTCGAGGGGATGGGTAACTGGACGGATGACCTAACTTACGATCCGACTTACGATTGTAAAGAGATACCTAATCACGAAAGTTGGCAGTGGTCACCAGGGCGTCACAACCGACGCTAATCCTACCCCTTTTCCCTTTGTACCGTCCTCACCCTCATGGGCGAGACACTGCCCCTCCCGTCCTCGAGCAGTGAAATGGCATGTCGGTGAACCAGCCTATACGATGGACCAGGATGATCAGTCTCTCAAAATTTAAAAGCATCTACCACCATCAGATGTTTTGTACGCGGAAGGGGATCTTGCTACGCTACGCTATACCTACATCAAGACATCTGTCTCTACATCTACGCTATGCTACACCTACATCTCTACATCAGCTTCTACATCTCCCATCACTTCTAGCAGACCTACGAACCGGACAGGTCACTGCAGGTCGCTGCATGTCACTGCAGGTCACTGCATGTCACTGCAGGTCACTGCATGTCACTGCAGGTCACTGCAGGTCATGACAGGTCACTGCAGGTCACTGCAGGTCACGGCAGGTCACGGCAGGTCACCGAAGGTCGAGCTGACGAAGAGGACAAGAGGGATCAGCAGTTCCCAGTACAGCCAGAGGGAGCAGCAGCTTCCCATGACAGCTGGTGGAGTGGATGCACTCTTCGTCTCCCATTTCTCCTTTCTCTTTAAACCCCCGCTCTCCTTCTACCTTCTTCTCCATTCCCCTCTCCCTACAATGTATCCCCCACTGCTATCCCACTCTACAACGTACCCCTCCCTCCACACGCCAGAGTGGAGCGGAACCCGGCCCAGCTCCTTGTTCCCTATCATACCCTCCCACACTCTCTCTACCCCTATGACCCCTCTGTCATTCCCCAACGCTACAGTACCGTCTTTAAATTATAGTTTTAACAAAAAGCTGTTTGAGTAATATTTAGGCAGATTGCCAGGCGTTGAAATATTTTTGCAATATTTTTTGACCATGCTATTCTTCCAAACACCGTAAAGGATAACACGAAGACGAGTTTTCACAACAACAACCCAAATATACACCCGGATAGCGCCGTCTTGACTGACCAATATCCACCCAAAATATTTCGCTTCTAGCAAATATATAACTATGATGAAGACCAACGTGAATAATTTCTGACGCTAATAACGCTGCCTTGGCGGTCTGCGGGCCCGGCGTGTGACCGGCCCGTAGTTTACACCACAGCCGACAGAGGCGCTGGCTGAGAATTGAGACGCTCGCGACCGGGTGACCTTGGCCGGCGAGTGTGAGCGATTCCCACGGGCGACAGGCCTTATAAATCGGACCGGGAAATGGGCAGCGAATTAATTGGCTGGCTATATATAATAGCTGGCTATATAAATAGATGTGTCCTATGCTATCCACCCAACATATTTCGCCACCGGCTAATAGTTAGGTTATGAGGAATACAAGCGCAAAATATTGATTAACACTTTAACACTGAACGATCAGCAGTTCGCCTTGGTGGTGTAGTGGGTAGCGTCTCTGATTACTAAGTGAGTGAAGCGGGTTCGATTCCGGTAGGCGCCCGGACTTTTTCTAAAACGGGATATCGCATATTAAAATATAAATTAGCTGGCTATATAAATCAACGTTTACTATTCAAATAAATATCTAAATCGGACCGGTTAATGGGCATTGAACGTATTGGCTGGCTATATAAATACATGCTATATAAATAAATGGTTTTATTAAAATAAATACCTAAATTGGACCGGTTAATGGGCATCGAACGTATTGGCTGGCTATATAAATTAGCTGGCTATATAAATAAATGGCTATATAAATAAATGGCTATATAAATAAATGGCCATATAAATTCCAGGCCTTCTAGTTTCTTTTAAAATTTCACATGCTTAGTCTCGATGTCATTAGGCATTACGACTTATGTGAGGAAACTTGTAATTTGGTGGCGTGTTATTTTGAAGTAAACGGGGAGGCAATTTATGCGAAGTATTTATACGACTCACAATATAAACGTTCTCGAAAATGGGTGATTGCGCTCTTTGCGCTCGGCGGAATGGAGACTTTGAACCCTCGCCCTACGGGGACCTTGTCTCACCTTCGCCCTAAGGGGGTCCTTAAAAGGCCCCCCTGTTAACTTCCAAACTAAGCAACATAGAGCAATGCGGTAAGAACCAGCGTGTTGCCTGTCATGAGAGAAATCTAACAGTTTGCGATTTTTAAGTTTAATATCGAACGGGTGACCTTTCAGGTCAAGCGAATGACCTAAGATCGACCACGTCCAAAAATAGCGATTGTACAGGGCGCTTAGTATAACTTCCGAACGCAGAGAGAGATGGAGAGACACTGTAAAAAGTAGCGTGATGCCTGTTGTAAGGCAAATCCAAAGGCATCCCATTTTGAGCATCTAGGTCAACTGGTGACCTTATAGGTCAGGTCAATGGCTCTTTGGGTTCTGACATGACCTTGACGAAAAGGTCATGGGTCACTATCTAAAAGTCATATACACTTCAATTTTGCTTATAGGATACGCATAGTTGTTGTAAACTCAGCTACGGACAATTTCAGCAAGATGTGTAAAAAGTTATTCAAGAAAATCCTCGGGGGGGGGGGGGGTCGTTTTAGGACCCCCTTCCCTCCGTAGGACGGGGGTTAAACACCCACAACGTGTGATGTCCTAGTTTTTTTTTTTGCTTCGACGGTAGAATTCATTTTCGCTTTCACCATCTACTCGCGGGTGCTGTTCCGCCTAGGTGGTGCAGAGTGGTTACGATATGTATGTGTTGTATCTAATGCAGTTTTGTTGTGGTGGGTGTTGCATGCCCCTGGTATGCTGTACATATACTACATATTGTGAAAATTGGTGTTGTCATTCGTGTATTGTATATACATGTGCTTTCATGATCTACGGTGCAGTTACGTTGAAGCTGGTCAAAGCCTGTTCCTCGTCTTTGGAATGTCCAGTCGCCACCATGCATGTATTACACATAATACGATGTCATTGGTGTCTCAATGAACGCCCAAGTCAGATAATTATAATGTCCCATCCTGTTGTATATCTTCTTCCCAAATCATTTAATCAAATAACAAAGATGTGACTCGTTCCTGATCGAAATCCAGTAGCTACTTTGCGATTCACCTCTTGTGCCGGACCACAAGGTAAGCGGAGCGCTGGTCAGACAGTCTCGAGGTCTATCATTGAAGGTGGACAATGACCCGGGGGGGGAGGGGTGGAGGCTTCCAGTGTCCACGGACCCGGTGAACCCTCGCCCGTCACCACCACTCCCGTCAGTCGGCAGACCGCAGCAGAGGTGGCAGAGGCGGCCGACTGGCACCCTGGTCACCCTCTCGATGACGGCATGACGTGGTGGATGACGTCACGCCCTCTGCCGGCAGGTGGTGGAGAAGTACCTGGCCAACACGGGTCAGAACATCTCCCTACACAAGGGCAGCGGGCTGATGGACAACGACACCAACGCAGATGCGGAGACGGTCGAGAACGGTCACGTCTGAGCTGCCTGGCCGTGTCAAGGTCACGTCTGAGCTGCCGGGCCGTGTCAAGGTCACGTCTGAGCTGCCGGGCCGGGTCAAGGTCACGTCTGAGCTGCCGGGCCGGGTAAAGCCCCCATTTGACCATCGGGACAGGTCAAGGTCAAGGCCACTTTTAAGCCGCGGAGCCAGGTTAAGGTCACCCCGTCAGGGTCAGGTCGCCGGGCTGGGGCGTGCTGCGGACAGCCGACCGGCGGGCCCGGACCAAACGTCGCACCATGTGTGTATATGTGTCGCCGGCGCCCGGCCGCGACACGAAACGTACCGTCGAGAGACACGAAACCCACACGAGACGACCACACAGGTGCCCCACTTGTCACGCATATCAATGAGCTGTGTGATCAGCGCCACCTGCTGCGCGCGCATTTTGGCCGCCGCGTCGGCGCTCGACGGCGCTGTTGGTCGCGGAGTAGATGATGGGCGGGATTGTGGTGGGTCACTGCGCTGAGGGCGGGCAGCCGCCGGCGGGATGACCTCTGTCTGTTCAGAGTAGTGTTCATGTTGCTGCGGTTCATCGCTGGCTGACGGTCGCCGCCGGCTTGTTCTGGGTGAGACTCAGCGAGAGAGCTGGGCAGTTATCGGTGCACGCCGCAATATTGGGATGACTGGCCATCGATCGATCGTGTGTGACTGCTGATACTGGCGTCTGTGTGAATGTATGAGGTGAAATACGTATCTCTAGAGGACACACGCATAGCTTCCTTGCTCTTGAAAATGCGCTGGCGGTGAAACATCCATGTCAAATTCACAAGACCACCACTTGGGAGGCATTTTTCGATCGAAGTAACAGGCCGATATTTTGCAATGAGAAGACTAGAAATGGTCTTGAAGACTTGAATCAAACCGTTATTGAAAGCAAAAATGATAAAAATGATGCATTCTTATTCTTCTCGACATTCTTTCTCACGCGTTTTGCAAAGAAATACGTGGAAGGATATGGTATGTCCATTTTTGCTGCGGCTTTTTGTCTGATAGACTGGCCTTGGATATGAATCACATTCGACTTAGCTAACTTCGGGATATGTATTTTATACTGACTGTGTGGTAAAAACTGCAATATTTTTAAGCTCATATATTTGCGATATAAATCAAATGTGGTTGAATGATGTACAAGACAGCATGGCACTATTGCACAAAAAGAGTTGCTGATGAACATTGAAGATGTAGCACAGATTAGCTTTATCTAGTTTGATGTATGTACAGTTACAAGTGTATATATATGAGGGCACGCCTGAATTCAGCTGGATATTTTTTATGTCCATGTCATATTAATGCGTTACTTCTCTCAGCCCGATATCGTATCTTGCAGAGAAAAGAAGATTAAATTAAATGAAAGTGGGCCTCTGACTTAAGGTTGATTAAAATTTCCTCCAAAATATATTCCTGGCATTTGTGTGTGTTCCTAGGATACAACTACTGTTTCCATCGTGTAATATTTGCCATGTGTGCGTGCCGACTACGTCGATGTTATCTAGTCCATAGGACGCCCACGTGGTTCACAATCGGCACACCCGAGGATAATATTGGGCAATTGGCAAATCGTAGGTAATACTACTGGATGATGGAAAATATATTGAATTACATCTACGACTTTTGTTTGGTGATGGTGACAGGGGCGTAGGCAATATTTATGCCAGGGGGGAATGGGATCAGAGGGGCCTTCGTAGCCAAGGGGGACCCACATAATTAAAACAGTACAGTATGTTGTATGTTGTAGAACAACGACAAATATCTTTCGACATTTTTGTGGGGGGCAAAAACTCAAAATTTCGCAAATCCGTGATAGCCATTTTCAATATAATGTCTTTCCTTTCTTTCAGGGTTGTGTATTTTCAATTTTCTTCAAAATTCTATTTTCTACGATTTTTCAAACAGTTATTGTTTTTCCACCAAAAATGGCATGACATGACGTGATTAAAACGTCATTATCTCCCAAAGTACTCCACCATTGTCATTGCAATGTTGTGATAAGACGTAAAATTGATGCAGCATAAGGTACTAAAAGGTTGACGTCGATATCTATCATTGTTTTCAAGTTGAGAAAATCAGGGGGGGCAGATTCTGCTACCTCCATCGGGACGCGGGTTAATCAAAATAATATCCTGAATCTTCTTCAGTTCGGATTAAGGCAACAGCACAGCACGTGCATACATGCCGATTGCGCACATGTACGATGAAGTAACAATATTTACACAAAATAACAAAATAACATGCTCCTTATATCTTGATTTACAGAAAGCTTTGGATGCTGTTTGCTCAGAAAGTTTCTTGAAAAAAACACCACATTGTGATACGAGGAGTTTCTACAACACGATAGAGTCATATCTTAACGCTGCCTGGAGGGCCTCTGATAATTACATGCCCTGGAGGGGTGGGGGGCGAATTCCACCCCCCCCCCCCCTAAGATCTAAAAAAAACACGCAATGTAGTGACAAGCGGAAAACGGCGTTAGATATCTCGAGACAAGCTCTATCGAAGGTATATTGTCTTTTTTAGGTCAGGTCAATATTGAGGTCACCAGAGCTCATCAAAGGTCAGATTTTCACGTTTTAGGACTTCGCTCCAGAATCCCCATGTGAATCCCCCAGTGATCCCCATGCGATACGTCCTATCTGCGAAGAGTGTGGGCGGTAGGGATGGGAGCGTGTGGGAGAGGGCGAGGCGAAGTTGTGAGCGAACTCGAGGCATGGTGCAGATATCTCCAACTTGGAAGACAACTGCAGCTTTTGTAAATGTCCTAAGGCAATTAATGGGAGGCTCTTTCACGTTCTTAGGCGAATTGTCGGATTGGTGTTGATAAAATGGAGAAATATTCATTTTTTGTGGGACGATAATTCTTCTTTACGTTTTTCTGAAACCCAACAAATTCGGATTCGTTCCTAGAAAGTTAAACCCATCGACCATAAATGCAATGTTTTTCTCAAATTACAAACCCGTTCAAATTTCAATCTGCGCTTTTTCTGGAAAACATCTCAGTTACAGAGGTTGGTAAATGTTTACTTTTGTTTACGTTTTTGTTAGCTTTTTTACTTTTTGATACAGCTTATGAACTAAGCATTTTCCTAGAACCTTCTCCGTTTCCTTCTCAGCCACCACACCGGACAGTCTGCCAGCATCTCTACATGACCTTTTCCTCTGCAGCCGACTCAAGGTCAGGTGTCGTGGAATCTGAGGATTACCAGAAGGCCCTAGCCGTATTGAGCATCAGTCCGTATTGAGACTGGTATACCGTCCACGGCGGACCGGTTAGGCAGGCTGACAGCAGCGGATCGAGACAGCCGCCAACCCTGACCGGAGATGATTCAGATTCCGATTCGTGTATTGCGGATCAATCCCCAAACATTTGAGGCTTTTCAATCACTATGTTGACATATATAAAAAGCTGCTTCACTGGTTACAGGTCATCAACATCCATTCCAAGACACGCACACAACCCATGTCTCGTTCGATGGTCATGCTGTACATATTCAAACATGTTCCTCAGATTGGCTGGTTCACCGAAACGCAATATTAATTGTAACAGAGTGAGCTGATGATACTTAACTAAGCTGGCTGCCGGAAGAATACCTAAGCGCTTTGCCTCGCTTCAAATCCTATCATACTTTCTCCGGACAGTGATCACGTGGGTACAAAAGTTCACTAGTTTCTGCACACGGTGTAACTGGGTAACCCCATATATTCCGTAAACAGACAGGCAATATCGGATCGATGACATCACTAGACTATCGACAATCTGCAGCAATATGCATTGCGGGACTACATAGCGGGCGTGCATGAGAACGAGTAATGTTCCCGTACACCTGGCGACTAACTGACCTATGTGCGGCTCGAAAGTCAGGTGCCTGTCAATGACCAGTCCCAAGTTGTTAACTGTTTTGGTTTCAGTGGCAGTTGATGTTCCAACAGTTACCGTAATTTCAGGCCTGCTTTTTAGCATTGACTTTGTACCCAGCACAAGAAGTTGAGTTTTCGTCGCGTTAACTTTCAATTGATTTTCACAGAACCATCAGCCTTCAAAGTGCGGCAGTCCTGGCCGCCGCGGAGGTACTGCGAGACTACAATTACCAGCTTACGATCGTCATGACCACTGCACTGAATAATAAAAGTGACCAACAAAAGCCAGCCCTGACCAGAGATCACACCAACCAGTGACTGCAGTGCAGTGGTCGCTAACCAGTGACCAGTGACCAACGTGGAGTAGTCATGACCACTACACCGGGATATGTCAGTGATTAGCGTACGTCAGTGATCAGTGATCAGTGATCAGTGATCAGTGATCTGACCACCGCAATGGGGATCACAGTGGCCAGCGTAGAAACTCGACTGTGGCATAGCAGAGCAGCGCGTAATACCTTGGGCGGAGTGCGCACTTCGGGTGCCGTTTTTTGGGAAGTGCGTAATCCGTTTATCGAAATATCGTTATACTAGTTCGCATCGGCACTACCTCACCACTGCAAGTCAAAAGAGTGCTGCCTGCATTTGCACTAGAGCTACCTGATGAAGTGAAATCCCCCAGTACGAGACATACTTCTGGGCAGACTTCTGGGCAGACTTCTGGGCACCCAATCAGTGCCCAGAAGTTAACTATAACGGTGTTATGCTTTGCAGTCCATACGTGTTTACGTATGTACTGCAAAGGAGTGTTGAGAAATAATACGCGGGAGAAAAGGACAAATAATTATCTCCCACATCTTGACCCGCGACTTACTGGGGGGGGGGGGGGGGCTATTTCCCCCCCCCCCTCCTCCCGTTATTTTGCAATAACTCCTAAACTAACCCGAGTATCGTCACTAAACTTGCATTACCTTCTCGCACATCAATTATACACATGTTGCCAAAGAACAAAGATGGGGTTATGATAGGTCAACCAGTAATGACGTCAGAGTGACGTCATATTCTTCGGTTTTTGTTGAAAAATAATGGTTTGCGGAAAACTCTGTCAAAGGTATAATGTTTAAGATAAATTAAATTGTCTTAAATCACATTACTGATAATAGACCAGGCCATCAAACTGCTATCTCATATTTTTATTTTTGTATTCAAAATTTTGAGAAATCCAAATACATTTGTTTTGTTAACAAAACTTTCAAGAAAAAATCAAAATTGTCCAAAAACGGAATATATGTGATTAAGACGTATTTGGTGAATATGTGTAACAAATTTGAAGTCGATATCATTAAAAATGACTGACTTATGACCTTTAAATGACAAAAATCGACTACCTCTCACAGCATTACTGTGCATACAAAATGCATTTCCGTTTTTGCTTTTTACTTCTATTTATATGAAACAAACAATGCTCTAATTTCATTTCTCGCGTTCTAGACGAAAAACAAATCCATAAACAGGTGTTACAACTCCTAATGACCGTAATCTGCTGTTTGACCTCGAGACCTCTGATGACCATGACCTGACCCAAGGTCATAAACAGCTTATAATGGTACTTAGAAGTGTCAGACACACGAATCATACCGATTTAGCGACTGCTTATGAGTTTAATATCGAAATTTTGCGCGACAATTCCATCCATCGAGACCTTTTGACACGGTCAAACATTTTGTACTTGACCTGACCTGTGACGTCATCGGTGACCCCGAGGTCAACAATATTATGTTTCCCTCGATAAATTTCCCAGGGCTATCGAATGTTGTTTATTTTTTACAATCGTTCGAGTAGTTCTGGAGATCCGAGGGGACGGGGAGGGAATAGCCCCCCCCCCCCCCCCCCCCCCCAGTAAATCGCGTTATGGAATATACCCCAGAAACTCGCGGGTTAATACAGGATTATCATTATTTTCTGCAACGGACACGTTTGTTGCTCTCGATCAGGCCAATCGAGATCAAGCCATGACATTCTGTTTATGTCGTTTGACGGTTTAATGTGCTGATGTTGGATTCCGCGTCTGGCGATGCGTGCGTTGGGGCTGCTTCCGTGCACAGATGGATTGAATGGATCGTTTACACCCGGCTGCCGTGTCGCAACAAAGATCCTCCGTGACGTCACAGATCATCCGTGACGTGATTTGCCTGGGTTGAGTTATTCCGGAAACCGGCTATAGAAGCCTTGCTTTTCTGATGTGCTGCGGAGAACGAATAGGTATGAAACAAAAGCACAACTCTCGTATCTATATATTACTCACATATATTACTCACTACTACTCACAAGTTTGAGAAAGTATCAGAAATATTCGCACACATTAAATTGATGGGTCTCGTCGTTACTAAAAATCACGTGAGTGATGACTCCCATCTGTGGTGAAGCTTTGACTGAGACCAGAGGAATGCCATCATGCCACTGTGACGCCGTGGCGCCACTGTGACGCCGAACGGAGAGCTTCTCCGAACGCTGTGCTAACCTCACGAGCTGACGCAGTACTGGCTGCCGCAGTACTGGTATCAGAGAGATGTCTGAGATCATGGCCAAGGTAACTAACTAACGAGGTAACGAACTAACCAAGGTAACTAACTAACGCGGTAACGAGCATGGCTGGAATGCAGAGAACATATGGTCGACCTTGGCACGGCTAGAGAGTGGGTGCCCGGTGACAGCGGCTGGTTTGAGGACCACAGAGACGAGTCGCGCGTCGACGACAGCGGCTGGTTTGAGGACCACAGAGACGAGTCGCGCGTCGACGACAGCGGCTGGTTTGAGGGCCACAGAGACGAGTCGCGCGTCGACGACAGCGGCTGGTTTGAGGACCACAGAGACGAGTCGCGCGTCGACGACAGTGACTGGTTTGAGGACCACAGAGACGAGTCGCGCGTCGACGACAGCGGCTGGTTTGAGGACCACAGAGACGAGTCGCGCGTCGACGACAGCGGCTGGTTTGAGGACCACAGAGACGAGTCGCGCGTCGACGACAGCGGCTGGTTTGAGGACCACAGAGACGAGTCGCGCGTCGACGACAGCGGCTGGTTTGAGGACCACAGAGACCAGTCGTGCGTCGACGACAGCGGCTGGTTTGAGGACCACAGAGACGAGTCGCGCGTCGCCGACAGCGGCTGGTTTGAGGACCACAGAGACGAGTCGCGCGTCGACGACAGCGGCTGGTTTGAGGACCACAGAGACGAGTCGCGCGTCGACAACAGTGACTGGTTTGAGAACCACAGAGACGAGTCGCGCGTCGACGACAGTGACTGGTTTGAGGACCACAGAGACGATTCGCGCGTCGACGACAGCGGCTGGTTTGAGGACCACAGAGACGAGTCGCGCGTCGCCGACAGCGGCTGGTTTGAGGACCACAGAGACGATTCGCGCGTTGACGACAGCGGCTGGTTTGAGGACCACAGAGACGAGTCGCGCGTCGACGACAGTGACTGGTTTGAGGACCACAGAGACGAGTGGGTGCCAGGTGACAGTGGCTGGTTTGAGGACCACAGAGACGATTCGTGCGTCGACGACAGCGGCTGATTTGGGGACCACAGAGACGAGTGGGTGCCAGGTGACAGCGGCTGGTTTGAGGACCACAGAGACGAGTTGCGCGTCGACGACAGTGACTGGTTTGAGGACCACAGAGACGAGTCGCGCGTCGACGACAGTGACTGGTTTGAGGACCACAGAGACGAGTCGCGCGTCGACGACAGTGACTGGTTTGAGGACCACAGAGACGAGTCGCGCGTCGACGACAGCGGCTGGTTTGAGGACCACAGAGACGAGTCGCGCGTCGACGACAGTGACTGGTTTGAGGACCACAGAGACGAGTGGGTTCCAGGTGACAGTGGCTGGTTTGAGGACCACAGAGACGATTCGCGCGTCGACGACAGCGGCTGGTTTAAGGACCACAGAGACGAGTGGGTGTCAGGTGACAGCGGCTGGTTTGAGGACCACAGAGACGAGTGGGTGCCAGGTGACAGCGGCTGGTTTGAGGACCACAGGGACGAGTTGCGCGACGACGACAGTGATTGGTTTGAGGACCGCGGAGACCAGTTATGAGTTGGAGGGACTGTAGAGACCAGTCCGGATTCGGCCCTGTCAGCTTAAGCAGGTGCTCTCAGAGTACCCCGCAGCGTGCCGCCGTCTGCAGTGTCGAATAGCGGAAGGCGAGAACAGTGAGCAAGGCCCAACTGTGAGTAGCATGTCGTGTAATCAGTTTCTCACTTTTGGTTTTGAATTATAGAAACTTTCATTCTAGATTGTCTGCGTGAAATGTATATGCGCCACACTTATTCGACGTTGGTTTTCGGGCGCACTAATTATTGAGGCGCAAGAACTTCAAGGACAATATGTCTGGTCTTAGCCACCGATTCATCAATGAATTCGGCAGAAGCATTGCAGTATATTGTCATGGAAACTTCCACCTCTACGATTACTGTTCCTCCTCCAAGTATCATGTAAGCTAAATGAAAGGGGGAACAGTGACTGAGCAGTAGATAAATTTATCGGACGAAAGGCTGGGCTAAATTTGTTAAAGCTATGTTGAGACCCATACTGCTGGATCCCCGAAAATTTGCATCGAGTAACGCCACAGTTATCGTGTTTCACGTCATCTTCACCAGTGTTTGATTACCGACAAATTCAATGGTTTTATGTTCCCGAATGTGTAAGGTGCACCAGTTCGTAGTTCACGTTGTTTGAATCGTTAGGTATGCCCAGACATGTTTGGTACTTATATTCGCAGTGCTCGTTTTCAGTCTAAAAATTGCATGCGTGTGTAAATTTGTGTTAATATAAAGCAGACGGAACATCGGGGCTTGCTCACATCATATTTCATAATCTATGCAGTAATTCAGCGATTTGGACTTCATGTGACGCGAAACATTTTTTTTTAGGAGAGCATTTTGAACGTCGTTCCATATGGACATTGATTCTGTGCATGAATTTATTGATTCTGTACAACTATGGATGCACATACTTAGGCAAATGGAGTCAGGGGTTGCATGATGTGGCACGCTTCGTTACCGATCAAAACACCAGTGATTATAATCGAAGCACGGATGCGTTTACCGTCTACGGTTTATCGGCTAGAATGGTCCAAGCATATACGTGTTATGTAAGTATAACTTATTATAATATTCTGACCGCATAACGTATGCCCAGGCCGGATCTGCCATAGCATATGCTCTGACTCTTTCCTCTGACACTGCACCACGTGTTCCGCAGCCGCCCATTGTCTGCCGCCATGTCCTGCTCTCCGCTGGGTGCCTCAGAGCTGCAGCTGCTGATGACTCTCTCCAAGCTTCTCACCACCGTCATCGTCCCTCCGGACCCGCTAAGCTGCGGCGTACGCCACGCACGCGGCGTCTGCATCCCCGACGGCGCTCCTCCTGCAGAACAGTTCCCGGACTACAGCAGCAGGCCCAATAACACCGAGCTCGCTTGGCAGGGCGAGTTCCCTTGGCTGGCGAGGGCGGTGCGCGCCGCTTCGACCTCGCCCTCGCGTCTCGCCAAACCGGTGCCGCTCTGTGGGGGCGCGTTGGTACACCGGCAAGCGGTACTCGTGTCGGCTGCGTGTCACGAAGAGGCGACTCGCGCCGGTAAGATGACGATCCGTCTTGCTGAGTACGACATCAACGAGGAGACCGACTCTGGCCGGCCGCCGCTGGATGTGGAGATCCGCCACGCCGTCTACCACCCCGAGTACCGCAGCGTGGGCCCTGGCGTCATCAACGACGTGGGGCTGCTGATTCTGGAGCGGCCCGTGAGTCTGACAGAGGAGGTGAACGTCATATGTCTGCCGCAGTGGAACGACGCGCTGGAGGGCGCCACCGGGCTGGCAGATGACTGGGAGCACACTGAGTGCGTCCTCCACGGCTGGACGGCCAATCGTGGAGCTTCGAACGCCATATCGATCCCGCTGCGCGAGCGCGTCCAGTTCCTGACGCGAAGCGCGTGTCAGTCGCGGTTGTACCACCTGGGTCGCCTGGGGTCGCTGCACACACTGCACGAGAGCTTCGCCTGCGGCGCGACCGAGTCAAAGTGCTGGGCGGACGAGGGTTCGGTGCTGGCCTGTCGGCTGCGCCAGGACCGCTCGCGCTGGGTGCTGGCTGGGATCCGGCCCTGGTCGCTGCTGTTCAACGACTGTGACATCTACACTAATGTGGGCATGTTCGCCGGATGGATTCGTGACACCATCACAGCAGAGCTCAGTGTATTGGGGTAGAGGTGCAACGTTGTGGACGAAAGGTGGTCGGGTCTTCGATTACATGGTAATCGTGTTAACCCGCGCGGCGCTGGGGTCTCCAGCCGAACGCGCGGCGCTGGGGGGTAAATTTTACCCCCCTCGTATCTTCCGAACCAATAACCGCAGCGAGACGCGCAATGCGGCGATCGCAAGCTCTCAACAAGAAGAATCGAATGCATACTCGAAATTCTTAAAATAAGGTCACATGTCAGGTCACGGTCAGGTAAAATGTAAAATGTAAGTATTTGAGTTTTTGGGCTATACTTTCCATCCAAAGCCTTATATTGCAACTATTATCTCACAAAGTGCTCCAGAGTGTATAATGCATTTCCCGCATAAGTAAAAGTGAAATGGTAAGCAAAGGTCAAGGTCAAGGTCAGGTCACACAAGGTCACAGGTCTACGAAAGCCATGCGACACATGTTGTATGGGTTATTTTACACGTATAATTCGATAGAAGCAGCCAATTTCACAGCCTGACACCATATAATCGTCCTCAGGTCAAGGTCATCACAATAAGGTCAAAATTTGAAATTGATTAATATAAATAAACATTGCATGTTTCTAGACTAGTTTTGTCTTAGAAATACAGTGGTGGCATTTATTTGTCTGTATCTGGTCAGTAAAAGCCAAAAAACGCAATTAAAAAAAATGACGTCATGAGTTACTTGTTCTTAGAGAGCCATAAGTCAGTCAAAAATAAAGATATTGCTTTGAAATTTGGTTTGAATATCGTCCATACTCGGTTCTCTAATATATCTTCCGTTTTTTTGAAAATCTTCAAACAAAAAACTTTTGTGGAAATTCTTCCCCAAAAATCAGTTTTTTGCATTTTTGGGGGTCAAAAACCCAAAATTGTGAAAATCTGAGATAACCATGTCAAAGACAATGTTATTTCCCTTCTTTTGACGCCTTTTATTTGCAATTTGCAGTAACACGCTATTTCTCTACGATTTGTCAAACATTTAACGTTTTTTCACCAAAAATGACATGGCATGACGTCACTAAAACGTCATTATCTGCCAAAAAAAATCACGAATTAAAAAAAAAATGGCAGAAGACGTAGAATTGATGCACCATAAGCTACCGTAAGTTTCAGTTTGATATCTGTCATAGTTGTCAAGTTATGGAGAAAATCCGGGAAGGGGGGGTAAAATTTACCCCCCCAGCGCCGCGCGGGTTAAATTGCACGATATTATAAGACGCTGTAAAGGTCATTGAATGCATTGGAAATACTTTACTTTTTCCTTGTGGTGGTGGAGTGTTTTTTGCTTGGTGTGTATAATAGGTACATATAACAAGCCGTTGTCATCCCAATGCCTATAAGCTGTTTGCATGATCGGCGCTAATGACGTCACAGGGGGGAAAACCTCTAGGATCCCTTAAAGTTTCTTTTTCATAAATATGAGACTTTATACTGGCTAACATACATTATTGATTATGTACTTTACATGTATTCCTTGCCAGGCCTGAGGGGACGCTTGCCAGGTCTGGAAGGGTCCTCGTCAGGCCTGAGAGGGCCTGATCAGACCTGAGAGGGCATGCTGATGCTTACGAGGGCCTTAGGGCCTTATGCTAGTCTGATAAGGCCTTTACCAGACCTCAGAGGGTCCTGCCGGTCTGAGAGGGCCTTCAGAGTCCAGGGAACCAGACAGAAAGACGCTCAGGGCACTGGAAGAGCACCCGACAGCGCACAGGGCAGGACAGAGCAGTTCAGGGCACAGGGCAGGGCAGTCAGAGCAGCGCACAAGGTAGGGCACAGGGGCAGGACATGGCACAGGACACACCACACAGGGACACAGTACAAAGGGCAGGTCACAGGTCAGCGCACAGGGCAGAGCACATGCATTGCACAGGGCAGGGCACAGGACAGGACAGGGGACGGCATAGGGGAGGGCAGGACACAGAGCAGGGCCACAGGACAGGGCAGGAGGGACTCGCCTAAGGAAATTGGACTGGGGGGGGGGGCAGGCTTGAGATGACTTATTTTCATTTCACCTGCTCTTGTCCACGAACAGTCACACTTACTCTTGTTATTCCATAGTCCATTGATATCGTTCCGATGGGGCAGTAACATTCATAAAATAAATAGTTGTTCATTCAAACCAATTTTGTTGAGATGATTGATAAACAGCCAAATTATACATTGTTATTAACCGCTATTGACTGGGGGGGTGTTTACCCCCTCCCCCCTTGACGAACTTTCGCAATAACTCAAAACCAATAGCGCTATCAAAGTGACTCTACTTAGGTCACAACTTGACCTTTATCTGAGGTCAAATTTTGAAGTTGTCTTAACCTGGATATTATGCATATGATGTAAAGTGCAAACACGATGGCGTCAACATTATTGCTCTATCTTTGTTAGGTAAAAGGATATTTGTGAAAACTGTTTTGCTAAAAAATAGCTTTTTTGACATATGATGAGCTCTGGAGCTTAAACTATTGACCTGAGTTTAAATCCTAGGACACTTTGGCGATTGCATTTTTGCAAGAGCTTTCCATTGATTTGTTTTCGTTTGTTCCTAACTATCATAGTTCCTGTGATATCTGGGGGGTTTCTGGAGCGAAGTCCTAAAACTAAAAAATCTGACTCTTGATGACCTCTGGTGACCTCAATATTGACCTGATAAAAAAAAAAATGACACAAATAGTTTCAAAATGCATTTTGACAATCTTTCAAATACTGTTTTCGGTTTTTGTCTACGCTTCATAGGAGCTGAGTTAGAGGGGTCGTCGAAACGCCCCCCCCCCACCCCCACCCCACCCCCCTCCCCGGCACGGAGAAGGTGGCGACGAGCACCGGCACGGCGTGGGTTAAAGTACCATGTAAATCCACAAACATACAGATTTATCCACGGATTTGACCCACTTCCTTGTCCAAGTTGGGGGGTGGGAGGGGGGGGGGGGGTTGAAGCCACCTCAACTGAATAGGATCCTACATCCCTGGCCTATAACTTGCACAGAACAGTTCAAATGTGCATCTGGCCAACAATTATCACCTGTTTAAACTTCCCCCCCCCCCCCCCCCCAGGAGCTGTTTTTTGCCTCGACTGGGCGGGGGCAGGAGCCGTAACTACGGGGGTTTTGCCCCCGCAGTTAACATATTAGACGAGTCCCTGAAGGGCAGGACAGGACACAGGACACAGGGCAGTGCACAGGCAGTGGCGGCGGATAAGGGGAGGCAGGGGGACAGCTGCCCCTCCCCCTCCCCCACCACACTCAAGAAGTTGGGCGGGGGGGGGGGGGGGGCAAACATATGGGTTTGCCCCCCTCCCCCCCCCACATAAATTTGTAAGAGGGGCCCTCCAAGAAGTTGGTTCGATTTTTTGTATTGTTGGCCAACACAATGACACAGGGTCCCGATGTGCCCCCAACCAGCCTGAGGGGCCCTCTAAGGCCGACATAAGTCCCTCAGTCGGCCTGATGGGGCCCTCGGAAGGCCTGGGACTTCAACATGGGCCTGTCCGACGTTTTTTGCGACCATGTATGGGTCCTTCAAAATATAATGGCCTAAATCCGAGGAGATACCATTTCGCGCCAAAAAACATGTTTTGGGGTGGCTTTGACCATGGGAGAGGGCCCTTTGGCCTAGGGGCCCCTGGGTTTCTTTGCCCCCCCCCCCCCCCCCCTCGCCGAAAATACGATCCGTCGCCACTGGGCACAGGACAGGGCACAGGACAGGGTACAGGACAGGTCAGGTAACAGGACAGGTCACAGGTCAGCGCACAGGGCAGGCACAGTGCAGTGCACAGCCGCACAGGGCACAGGATAGGACACAGGACAGTCCGGCCCTGGTGGTGTATAGGTCCTATGATATATGGCACGAGCTTAGTCTGTCCGTAGTGATGGATGTCAATACACTTCCCAATGTGGTTATAGATGATTTTCAACTCATAAAGCAACAAATTCAGCGCATTGCATTGGAAAATTGCAACCCGTAAATAAGTAGCCAAAAATGAGAGAGAAAAATGGTTAATTCGGCTAAAATCGGCCGAACAATAATCCATTTTCGGCGAAGGAAGTATTATTCAAAATATCGATTGCCGCACCATTTTGGAAAGCTCTCGCAAGGAGCAATGGGGAAAACACGGTTCCCGTTGTATCGGAGATATTGGTTACATTTCGGACCACCCTAGCCTGGCCTACTCCGTGGTCAGCTTCCAAAGTCCGCGGGTCGGGCAAGCCTACCTCAGGGTTCACTGCGCCGCTGAGGTGGAGTCACACGGGACGCTCGGTAAGACGGCGTGAAGATCTCCCCGATCAGTACACGTCATGCATACGGTCAGTCACCGGATGGACCGACAACGTTCACTGGGTTACTGCGAAAATATCTCCGTCAAGATCCACATTAGTATCGATACAACAGCGCTTGGTCCACTACATTGTGTGCTTCGAACGAAGAATAGAAGTGAGCTTTAAAAAAACTAGGAACATGGTTAAAATAATTATTTGTAAGATTAGTAAGTACAAATGTAACGATTAGCTCATCATTGCACTTACACAACTAGGATAATATTGTCAGTGGCGAAGGGTTCGCTCGCTGATACAGTAACGCTGTTTTTATCAAATGCTTACATATGAAGCTTCTCGACACAGCGCTACGTTTTTTTATACACAACGCTGAATGATACTGCAGGACAAAACATATAATATATTCAGCAGGAGAGTCCTTACAGCCGGAATTTGCAGTAAGTGATTTGCCGCACGTGCACAGTGGCCGCACAGCTCTTTTTTGTATCATCAGCATAAACTAGTTCCTAAACCAGCTCATAGATGTCTCTCAATACTGACGCCTGATGCATGCTGTGCCGCATAGCTCATTAGTATCGTAAATCAGCTCATAGATGTCTCTATACTGACTCCTGATGCATGCTGAGCCGCATAGCTCATTAGTTCGTAAATCAGCTCATAGATGTCTCTATACTGACACCTGATACATGCTGTGCCGCATAACTCATTAGTTCGTAAATCAGCTCATAGATGTCTCTATTCTGACGCCTGATACATGCTGTACCGCATAGCTCATTAGTTCCAAAACCAGCCCATAGATGTCTCAATACTGACGCCTGCTGCATTTTGTGCCGACCCGCTCATTAGTTCGTAAATCAGCCCATAGATGTCTCACAAGACTGACGCCTGATGCATGCATCAGGCGTTCTGGACCCTGGTTATTAGAAAGAGTATACAAAAGGACAACACAAATGTGTAAGGCCTAAGGGTCTTAGTAATATGCAGGATGAGGACAGACTAAAGAAATTAGATATGTTCTCACTTAACCCTATGTGTAACAGGCTCCTGGCTACCCCTATTTGTAACAGGGGGGCGGATTCCGCCGCCCCCCCCCCCCCGGAGATCTCGAGATCTACCCGTCCGATTTTCAAAAATGAAACGGTGTTTGGTTCCCCTCAACACGATCTACATTTATAAATAAATAAATACAAATCTAAATTTTGGATAGGGGGGCAACAGGGGGCAAAAACGACAAATTTTAGTGGTATTTTTGATCCAACATAGCTTTCATGTTCATCGACCGGATTTTAACACAACTAATAGGAATCGATAGAGATTGAATTGGAAATTGATATATGACGGTGACGTTTGAAAATTCAAAAATCATAGGCGTGTGCAGGTCACTCAATATGGGGGTGAAGTAAATGCGTAATAAAACAATTTTTTGATGTTGTTTTTTGATAAATGAAATGGTATGTGATTGAGACATTAGAAAAAACAGTTATAAATCATAGTTTTTGCCATAGGCAGTACCAGGTTAGTGAAAAAGGGGGTAAAATTGGGAAAAAGTATTGACCGCAGACAAGTTGCTACCCAGCACTATAAATATGTTACTGATCGTAAATAGTTCCTGTTTGCATGTTGTACTTCATCATAGGCGTATCCAGGATCCAAACTGGGGCGGCGCAAGACCTTTTGATAAGTATATTATCCGCTATTATGATACTAACTAGTCAACAGTGACTATTTCACTTACAACTTCAATTAACATTGCTTACCCCCTTTTTACCCTACCTGGACTCGCCTATTATCTTATAATCGTTCGTAGAGTAACCTGTGGTGCGTGTTTCATCCGAAAACTGCAGTATGTTATGTCATTGTACGCCCATGCCTCTCAGTTTCCTTGCAATAATATGACCCCCTTTCTTCCATTCCTGAGCGCGCCTCTGCAAAACAAAATGACTTTATTCCCTTTTCTGGTCTCATATGTGCATATATTATTATAAGCTAAACGTATATTGCGCCGTTATCGCTGGCATATCGTCATTACCATGCCAGTCACCCCCCTTGTCATGTTCCTGAATACGCCTCTGAAACTCTATATGTAATAAATTATGCAAATAATGGAAGCAGAAGCTATCTTTTACATCTTGATAGCTATAAATACCCCTTACATTGCTCTATTGGCTTCCCGCCAAGCATTAAATACTTCCTGGAAACCTCACCTTTTCAAGCCCCTGAAACCGCCTCTGCCATGCAATTTTTATGATATTTCATTAACATCAACTAATTTGCACTTGTTGCAATCACCGTAAGCCGATGTAACTCCTTCATACTTGATGCAGTTAGGAAGAAACCGTGAAGATCGCATTTCCGTATTATCGCCAAATGTCGCCTCCGAACCCACCCAAAACTATGCCCTGGACCCGCCTCTGTTCAGGTTACGAACTCAAAATTTTGACTCCAAATGTGGAGTTCAATTGTATGAAAAGTCCCAAAATGTCATGGGCCTACTCCCAGCCGTTCTGGAGATATCTGCGAAAAACATGAGGGGGCGGAATCCGCCCCCCCCCCCCCCCCCCTGTTACAAATAGGGTTAAATACAGAAGGCTGAGGGGGATCTCATTTAAGTTTGTAAATTTGTAAATGGTTAACATATGGGATATTTAAAGGGTATGTTTGAATTTAATAAGGAAAATCGAGGTACATGTCATCAGCATAAACTCATTATTAAACAAAGTAGGACTAGGTTACGACAATCGCTTTTTGGTAGAAGGGTTGTGGGACATTATAATAATTTACCAGGGGATGTAGCTGGCGCAGCAATCTTAGTTTCTTTCAAAAAGGTATAGAAGATGAATATTTTGTAGGCAAGGGTTTAGCTTATTACGAGCGAGCGCTTCGCGCTCGCTCGTCCTTCCGTAGTTTATGGGAAAATCTGATTATGAGCGGCCCGACCTCTCAGCCGCCTCCTTTCCACAAGTCATGGGTGGGGTGCCTCTCCACGTGCCCACGTGCTCACCCCTATTATATATCTCAGGAACGGCTGAGCCGATTGTGTTCAAATCTGGTGTGTGGTTAGGAACGTATTAGCCGCCCCTTTTCCACAAGTCAGGGGTGGAGTGCCTCTGCACTTGCACACGTGCTCATTAGTTCGTAAATCAGTTCATAGTTGTCTCTATATTGACGCCTGATACATGCTGTGCCGCATATATATATATATATATATATATATATATATATATATATATATATATATATATATATATATATATATATATATATATATATATATATATATATATATCGCAATTTCAGCTAATGAGTATAATTTCATCTCGTGCTTTCCTATTTGAACTTTAGCTGTCAAATGACGTTTGACTTGCAAAACTCCAGAACGAAGCAGTAGTTTTAACGTCTGCCGTTAGATGGCAGGGTTCCCATCTCGGCGTGCCGTCGGAGCTGCGACAGCCGGCCCAGTGCTGCTGCCAGTGACCCGACGTCAGCACCTGCCCTGCCCTGCCCTCCGCCCCCGGCCCCGACAGGCCGGCGGAGGCCGTTGAATACCGGCGTGTGATGCTTGGCCTGCCGCCACGCGCCCGGCCTGGCCCGACCCGTCCTGGTCCGCCGGGTCCGCCCAGCCCGGCCGACGGTATCCGACAGCGGGCTGGGCCGACCGAACGCCGGCTGCCGAATGCGGAGGCGGCCACAGGCAGGGGGAGTAGGCCGGGTCATTCGATAGATTGTTGTGAGCATGCACAGCTTAATAGTGAAATTATTATGCGCTATATCATTTCAAACTTACATGATTTTTTTGAAATTTTTCAAATTAAATTTGGAGGTGCCAACCGGCCTCTTTTTGGGGACACTTTTGCGATTTTTTCGTCAATATCGTACATTTGGGCATGAATTATTGTTTACAATTTTCTGAAAATATCATTTTCGAATTCTCCGTATGCTGTTTGACAACCGTAGTGATTTTCATGGAGTTATCATGGACAATGAAGCTGTTTCTTTGCATTTCCTGTAAGGATTGTAAGGCACCCCCTCACAGCGCCATCTATTGAGCGGAATTGCAATTTATGCACTAGTTGCAGTTTCCCGGCTGCGGAGGTCTGCAGAGTAGCTACACATGCACTGAAATCAGTGACGGCGAATAAGGATTGGGGCATGGGGAAGCTGCTTCCCCCCCCCCCCCCCCCCCCACCCCCACTCAAGAAGTTGGGGGGGGGGGGGGTTGCAAACATATAATTTTGCCCACCCGCCCCATAAATTTGTAAGAGGACCCTTCAAGTAGTTGGTTCGATTTTGTATTTTTAACCTACAAATTGACCGAGGGCCCCGAGGTGCCCCCAGCCAGCCTGTGGGGCCTTCTAAGGCCGACAGAAGGCCCTCAGTCGGCATAAGGGGGCCCTCGGAAGGCCTGTAACTTCAACATGGACCTGTCCGACGTTTTTTTGCGACCATTTAGAAGCCCTGCAAAATATAGTGGCTTAAATCCGAGGAGATACCATTTCGCGCCATTAATGTTTGTTTGTTGGTGGGGGTCTTTGGACGTGGGCCCTTTGGCCGAGGGAACCTCCTGTCCCCCCCCCCCCCCCCCCATCCGAAAATACTTGGCGCCGTCACTGACTGAAATGGAACACCAGCAGATTAACTCCATGGCAAAATGGATTTAAAGTGGGTGGGGAGGAGTGCGTACCAAACAAATTTGACTGCATGAGCTTGATCCGCCCCTCGAGACAGGACCGGTACTTGTCCTATCACCAGACGTGAAGCCCGGTGTCTGTCCTGTCTCCAGACGTGAGGCCCGGTGCCTGTCCTGTCCCCAGACGTGAGGCCTGATACCTGTCCTGTCTTCAGACGTGAGTCATATAGTGTGTATTACATGCTATGGTGCCCTGCAAAGCAATGTATGTGGAGAGGAGAGACATGTTTGCCGTTCACGTCCGTGTGTGCTGTACAACCCAGGACGGGCCCATGAGGCTCTTCGTTGTACTGAACATGTATGTCTTTATGTCTTTATGTCCCGATACCTGTCCTATCTCCAGGCCCGGTACCTGCCCTGTCTCCAGACGTGAGATCCGGTGCCTGTCCTGTCAACGCGTCAGGTGCCTGTCCTGTCTCCAGACGTGAGTCCCGGTATCTGTCCTGTCTCCAGACGTGAGGTCCGATGCCTGCCCTGTCTCCAGACGTGAGGCCCGGTGCCTATCCTGTCTCCAGACGAGAGGTCCGGTACCTGCCCTGCCTCCAGGCCCGTAGCTGTCTACAGACGTGAGCCTCGGTACCTGCCCTGCTTCCATGCCCGGTAGCTTTCCTGTCTTCAGACGTGAGGCCCGGTGCCTGTCCTGTCTCTAGACGTGAGGCCCGATACCTGTCCTGTCCCCAGACGTGAGACCCGGCATCTGTCCTGCCTGCAGACGTGAGGCCCGATACCTGTCCTGTCTCCAGCCGTGAGGCCCGGTACCTGCTCTGTCTCCAGACGTGAGGACCGGTGCCTGTCTTGTCTCCAGACGTCAGTCCCGGTACCTGTCCCGTCTCCAGACGTGAGACCCGGCATCTGTCCTGTCTCCAGACGTGAGGCCCGGTACCTGCTCTGTCTCCAGACGTGAGGGCCGGTGCCTGTCCTGTCTCCAGACGTGAGGCCCGGTACCTGTCCTGTCTCCAGACGTCAGGCCCGGTACCTGTCCTGACCTGTCCTGTCTCCAGACGTCATGCCCGGTACCTGTCCTGTTTCCAACCCGGTGCCTGCACTGTCTCCAGATTCAGTTCCCACTGAGTTGACCTGTTGGTATTGCATTTAATCGCGTGTGGAGCCCCTCTGCACACCTCCGCAGCCGGAAAACTGCACCTAGTACATATGTATACTGCAATTCCGCTAAATGGATGGCGCTGCGAGTGGGTGCCTTAAAATCCTTACTAGAAATGCGAAGAAACAGCTTCAATGTATATTATAGTTTTTTTTTAATCATTACGGGTATCAAACAGCATACGGAGAATTCGAAAATGATATATTCAAAAAACGTAACAAATTTACTCATGCCAAAATGTAAGAGATTGACGAACAAATGGCAAAAGTGTCCCTAAAAAGAGGCCGGTTGGCCCCTCCAAATTTTATTTTACAAATTTCAGAAAATTCATGTAAGCTTGTAATGACATAGCGCATGATGATTTCACTATTAATTTGAAATCTGTTTTGCCTGACCCGGCCTAATGGGGAGCACCAAGTCAGGGGACCCAGAGGTGTGCAGTTCTCTGTCACGGCACATCCCGGGCGCGCAAATAAGCGCCGAAGAAAATTATGTCCCTGGGGGATTTCCAAGAAAGAGGAGCCATCTGGGCGTCTTGATATGTAATTCGATGTGTCGCATTTAAATGCACAATTTTATACTAAGGTATAAAGAGAAAATTACTTGTTTAGAAAAAAGAATCAATGCTACCAATTTATTCTTAGTTTCGAACAAATACAATTTAACAAAGGTCAACAAGAGCAAATTCGAACAAAACTCGACACATTAGAGCTGTGCATTACCGAGCGGGCGCGAAGCGCCCGTGAGGTTTCTCGTCAACTTACCAGACAAATTTACATTTGACTCGGCCCGACCCGGCCCGACCCGGCCATACAGACGCTTTTCGGAAGCTAATAACTTTGCAACCGCTGCTTAGATTGAGATTAGGTTTTCGCCATTGGATTGGACCATAAAATCAATTTTTATTTTGTGATAGTGCGTTCTAATAGGGGTGATATCACAGCGCGTGGCACCCGCAGACGTCGAAATGAACAAAAATAATTATTGATCAAAAATGGCTTGATTTATCTAAGCATTTGTGTTTTATACGTTGAAGCATGCGGCGCTCAGGACGTACTCCCTTTTGGCGGATTCGAGAAAGGAGATAATGTACAATTAAATGCCCGGTACCATGACAGGTACCGGGCATTTAATCAAAGTTAATTTTTATGTTGCCATGCATGAAGGCCTGGCAATTTTTATGGAGGACTAAAAGGACTAAAAGGACTATGTGTTACTACCACGTGTGCTCCCGTACCGTTTCATATTTCAAGCCTGTTTTATCTTTACCAGTGCGCGCCCGCTCGGTCATCGCCCAAAAAGCCGTTTTACTGGTTTATAACCTGTAATTGAACGACCAAGTTATGACCAATGCATACGTGTGGGTATGGATCCCACACGTGGTTATGAAGGTTAGGACATATGATCCATGAATATATTTTAATAAAATCCCTACAGGTCTGACGATAAAGTGTACCAAAGAGTGGATCTTGGATTCCAGTGGATCCCTCGATGAAATTTGGATCCGATCGATCCGTTGGGTCCCATGATTACCTAGTAATCAAGTAGATATATGCTGCAAAGGGATCTTAGACCCAACAGGACCCTACGTAAAAAGATTGGCATAACCAAAATACTTCTTGCCAAAATTACTGTACTGTAGTACTGATAATCTAAAATATAGGTTCCGAAAATATAGACCTTTATAATGAATCCGGTGGATCTCTTGGCGAATTGTGGAAGACGAATCTTGGATTCCGGTGAATCCCTACACAAAACGGTGCCCTAGATCTCGGATCCCAATAGATAGCTCGACAAACTTCGAAGGCGGATCTATAATCCCAGCGGTTCCGTCGACAAATTTGTAGGGCAAATGTACCTATGATCCCAGTGAATCTGGGATGCAGGAGATAGGGATCAAAGTACGGAATCCGTTTTCGGGATCCTCGCACATCTCTGGCCCGCAGTTTCTGACATAACTGACATAATTGTGTTTGTTTAAATTACGTTGTATGTATTTGTAAGTTGCATGTAAGTAACTTGCATGTAAGTTACGTTCCTGAACACCGCATCGAACCTTAGAAACAGAAACAGTCTCGCTGTAAGGGCTCACGTCCTTGGTGTGTCAAGACTAGTCTTTGATGTGCTTGTGTTGCTGGTAGCCCGTGTGATGGACGTGCCAGTGGGGCCGGGTAGTTGCTGACCACGAATCACTGTGGAATTCTCCGAAGCCCGCCACCAATATAAGCAGACCGGCTCCGGGCATCGTCAGCAGTGGGTTGTGTTCTGGTTGGTGTGGGGAGGTGCCAGCCGACAGTGCCACCGCCGCGGGGCCGGCTCGCGTCTGAGCGTCAAGGCCAGGTCACTCGCAGTCTGCAGGTACTCAGCTGAATCCTCAGGTAGGTACCGACGGTCAGCAGCCGCCATGGGGTCGTACTGTGTGGCTGCTGGTCTCATCTCGCTCCTGACACTGGCGGCAGCACATCCCACCCAGCAGCAGTCAGCAGATTATCAGCAGCCGTCAGCAGCCTCCCAGTAGCAGCCGGCAGTGTCACAGCAGAGTCAGCAGCTGATCAGCTACACAGAGGTCTATAAATGGCGAGATTTGTCGCTCACGACGAATCTAGGGCAATTTCTGTCGCACGATGAAAACTCCTCGGTAAGGATTGTCACCACATATCAAGCAAAATACTTTCAGTTAGGCGCCTGGATGGGCGTTTCACGAGCGAAGCCGGGCGAAGCACAATGGATGCCAAATTTGAAATCAGCGTCACAAAATGTCCTAGAAACTACCAGATTCCAAAAAGGTCATATCAGGTTATCGGATTTCAGTGGCCTCGGGTGAACTGTGAAAATGCATGATCCCAGTGGAACATATAACAATGTAAAATGGATGCCAAATTTGAAATCAGCGTCACAAAATGTCTTAGCAACTGCCATAGAGCAGACAAGTCGTATCAGGTCATCGGAGATCAGTGTGACATCGGTTAACCTCTGAAAAGGTCAACTGAAGTCACAATCTCAGTGGAAACCATACATGTCACCTGTTGACACCTCCACCTGTGCATATGCTCCTGAGCAGCTAACACTCGGAAACTGCACAAGTTACAAGCACCGATACTACGGGACGCCAGTTGCGCCTGGCATGACCATGAGAAACAGATATTAGGTCACGGGTCATGGGGGATATAACTTAACAAATGTTGAGGGTATGTGTCAAATTGTTCAAAAGTAGGGTACTGAAAGTTTCATTGCAATCGGTTGATAAATACGTGAGTTATTTTCGAAAAGCTTTCATGCGACACTCACTGCGACATTCACCTTCGCTACAAGCTTGCTACCACTCGCTTAACCCGCGAGTCACTGGGGGACTTTTTTAGCCCCCCCCCCCCCCCCCCCCCCCCCCCCTCCCCCTTAGGAATATTAGAAATATCTCAATAACTAATGCCGATATCGACGTCAAGCTTTCAGTACCTATCCGGGCATCATTTTTACACCTTTGGAGAGAAAATTAAAAAATTGTCAGATTTTTTTTAGATATAGTGAATGTAGTGACGTCACTAAACACGATTTTGACACCAAAATCGGCTAAACTTTGCCAGGCCGTACAAATGCGGAATTTGAAGCAAAATGCAATCGAGAAACGCTTAAAGGTAGAACATTGCAAGGGCTACTAACCAGCTATCTCGAAATTAAAAATAAAAGGTTTTTAACCCCCCCCCCCAAAAAAAAATAACATTTTTCAAAGATATTGAAAAACCGGAATATATGTCAGATAACGACATATGGGCAACTACCATACCAAATTTCAAAATTATATCATCTTTTTTGACTGTCATGGCATATAAAGTATGGGTAACTCATGACGTCATATTTTTTAATTGCCTTTTTTGGCTTTTATTGACCGAATACAGACAAATAAATGCCAGCACTGTTTTTTTTTAGATAAAACTGATATAGAAACATGCTTTTTCATTTCGATTTATAAATTTCAAATTTTGACCTTCCGTGACCTGAACTTGACCTGAACTTGACACTAACTTCACGAAAATGAAGTCAGGTGATAAAATGACTACCACTATCGAATTATACGCGTAAAAGCATCAAAAAACATGTGCTGCATGACTTTCGTAGATATTTTGTGTGTAGTGACCTTTTGTGACCTGACTTTGATCTTGATCTTTTCCAACAATCTCACTTTAGCTCATGTGGGATATGTATCATACCTTTGACAACACTTTGGGTGATTATAGGCGCAATCGAAGGCCATGGATGACAAGTATTGTCCATACACTCAAATACCTCGATTTTGACGTTTGACTTGACCGTGACCTGACATGTGACCTTAATTTGATTTGTTTAAGTTTTGTCCCTGAGCAATTGTTGGAGCCTAAACCAGCAACGGAGCAACGGAACGGACGCCTCAACAACACCCTGTTCCTGAGCAATTGTCCGAGCCTAAACCAGCAACGGAGCAACGGAGCGGACGCCTCAACAACACCCTGTTCCTGAGCAATGTCAGAGCCTAAACCAGCAACGGAGCGGACACCTCAACAACACCCTGTCCCTGAGCAATGTCAGAGCCTAAACCAGCAACGGAGCAACGGAACGGACACCTCAACAACACCCTATCCCTGAGCAATGACAGAGCCTAAACCAGCAACGGAGCAACGGAACGGACACCTCAACAACACCCTATCCCTGAGCAATTGGCAGAGCCTAAACCAGCAACGGAGCGGACACCTCAACAACACCCTGTCCCTGAGCAATGTCAGAGCCTAAGCCAGCAACGGAGCAACGGAACGGACACCTCAACAACACCCTATCCCTGAGCAATGTCAGAGCCTAACCCGGCTCCGGAGCAGGTACAGGAGCCGAGGGTGAGGAGTGAGGAGGAACGGAATCCAGCATGTGAAGCTCAGACAATGGCTCTGCTGGCGGGTTTGGCAGCGTACCAGGAGCCGGCGGTGCGCGCCTGTGCCCTCTCCTGTCTGCAGCTGCGGGACCAGAGAGGCACATTGCAGGACGGCGTCTACTGGCTGACCAGGCTGCCGCTGCCGGTGTTCTGCGACTTCAGCCACGACGGTGGCGGCTGGACGCTGCTGTTGACGGCAGTTTCGAGGATTGGTGGGGATCCAACAGTGTCCTGGGTCGCAGTGAGCTGTCTCCCTCTCTCTAACGGACGACTACTCGATTCTACGACATGCTAACGCCATCCGTGACCTGGGCACCAGCAACAGGTTTGCCTACCGGATCGAGACGCAGGCGGAGAAGGGTCGCCAGCGCTGGAGCGGCACCTGGTTCGCTCCCCGCCGCTACAGCTTCATAGACGAAACGGCCACCCAAACAGAAGTCAGTCTGGTCAGACGTTTCGACAACTGGGTCTTTAAGACGGAAGGAGTCAAGCGTAGAATGCCCTGGATCACCACATGGGGTTATCATGACTTCAGACCGGTCTTGACGACTGCTGCGACCGGCACCGACTTCTGGGGAACGCTGGTGACGCACGCCACAGAGACCAGGTTCGATCACAGTCCGTGGCATCCTCCGAGTGCTGGGGATTCCAGGACCGTTCTATACTGAAGGAAAGAAGATGCCCTGTAGCCGCCGTTATGGACTGCCTCGATGTCGATTACCCTGAAACTTGTTTTTATTTCGAGTGCGCTAAGACTGTTCTAAGACTGTCCAAGCGCTAAGACAGTCTAGCTGTTCTAACTGTTCTAGCTGTTTCTAGCTGTTGAAGCTGTTTCGAGCTTGATGAATTAAAATTTAGAAATACATATTTGTGTAGTCTGTTGTACCTAGTACCCACTATACTATCAATCAATAATAACTTTCCAGCCGTCGGGAAAAATAAATGCGTTAGCCATGCTATTGGAGTCCTTTCTGTTACATTTAGATCAATTGTTGTGCAAATGTTTGTGTATTTGAATTACATAGGAAAATAATGACCTTTTCCCACGAAAATGGAGTTATCACTTGACATCGACAGACGAGACCAAAATATTTAGTAAATGTATTACATTTTGCATATAAACATTACTACCGAAAGATATTTAAAGTTAAAGTTGATAAGCGTTCCCCACTTTAAACGACCGGTACTCTCAAGTACTTGTTAACGAATTTCGGTCTTCACCAAAATCCGGTATTGCTTTTTAACGCAATGGTATGGAAAATATGTCTTCCACTCTGTTTATCGTGATGATGTGCCATACTGCCCTTAAAAATCACCAAACATTGAATAAAAAGGCAACCAAATTAGCAGTTAACTTATGCACCCAACAACGGCCTAGTTAGTGGTTGCGACCCTGAATTTGTGAAACTTGATTCATGTATTTTCAACATTATAATTTTTCTCTCTGGCGGTATATAACACTAGGCTTAAGCTTATCATTAAAAATAAACTTTTTTCAACAACAAAAAATCATGAAACAGTGCAAAAATGCCAATGAAATCGGAAGTTCACTTATGCACCCAACGGCGACCTATTTAGTTTCGGCGATGTGTTTCATTGACCAATGAGGAACGTTGTCACGCTTCTTGGCGCACTTACTTCATTTCTGGCCATATTACTTGTTTACAAATCAACATTCAAACCAGATATAGTGATGGATCATACTGTTCGTCACCATATTTGAGTACATATTTTGAATTTCCCAAACTGTAATTTTCGAAATATAAAAAGTTGTTATTTCACTTTTAAGTTGAGATGCGATCAATTTGATACCATACATGTGTAATAAAATAATGCAGATAAATAAATCACAAGGTCATTATTTCCCTTTAAGAAAATTGTCTTAACCCGCGCCGTGCCGGGGGTGTTTAGACACCCCCCCTCAGGTTTTTCGAGGATAGCGATAAAACGGCGATGCGCAGCGCCGCCGTTTTTTGACACAGCTGTTCGTACATCAATTGCGCACATTATGTTAAAAAAAATACATCGGGTCATCTCAGATCAGGTCACCAGACCAGGTCACATGACCCCACCTCCAAAAAAAACTTGTGGTCGTACCACAGTCACAGTTTTTAGATGATCGGTTTTATACTTACAGGATTTTATAAGGTCATATGTATCTACAATTTGTTTGTCTTGAATTTTGTATATCAGCGACCTAAGGTCGGGTCAATTTCGTGACCTCCCCATTATAAGTTAATGGGGAAATAAATATTCAAATGCTTTCTATGCCAAGGATACGCAAGATATCAGTCTAATTCCTTCTGGATCATGTTATTATAGGCCATTCTTGATGACCTAGGTGCCATTTTTGTTCACTGACCCTTACAGGGTCAGCCGAGGTCATCCGAGGTCACCAACAGTTGTATGTCAATAACTCTCGACAGAATGACGATAGAGAAGTGAAACCGACACCAATGTGTTTGTCTCGTCGAGGTACATCTTCCCATATGCAACATGACCTACTTGGGTCACCACATGACCTTGACCTTAGGTCAAATTGTTAAGTTGACTTAACAAGGTCACCATATATATTATTCAAAGCGCCTTGACAAGATAAACACAATGGCGTAAAGAGTTTTCCGTTATCTTTATTAAGTAAAAAGTTAATAGCAAAAAACGATTTAGCAAAAAAACTGATTTTTTTTCTTTTTGACCTCTGGAGCCTCAAATATTGACCTGAGATCAAATCTGAGGACGCCTTAGCGATTACAAATTTCACTGGCTGGCGTTTACTTTTTTCCGTTTCTTTCTAAATATCATCGTTTCTGAGATATATCGGAATTTCTGGAGAAATGTCCTAAAACAGGCAAATTTGACTTTTGATGACCTCTGGTGACCTTAATATTGGCTTTAGGAAAAAATATCTTAAATACTTTCGAATGTGCTTCTCGAGAGCTTTCGAACACGCTTTTCGGCGTCTTTCTAACCCTTTTAGTTTTCGAGTTGGAGGGGGGTGTCTAAACACACACACACACACACACACACACACACACACACACACACACACACACACACACACACACACACACACACACACGGCACGGCGAAGTTGGCGCCGAGCACCGGCACGGCGCGGGTTAAATGACTTATTATTTGTTCGTATAGAGTGTGATCTAACACATATTGTGAATAAAGTTCATTTTGTACTCGTATCGTCTTCCGTAGTGTTCGTGTCTATAATGGATTTGCAACCATCGGTCATCCGACCTGACCAGTTCCTTTACTCTTATTCATTTTCGAAAATACATGAAGGCTGATTAAAGACACCATTCCATTGTTTTGAAATAAAATGTTTAATTTCTGACGACAGATCCAAAGGGTCAACTTTAAACGGAGTTGAAAATATTAGGCCGAAACTGTATGTCATACCTATTGGTTACCGTTTCCAGGGGATGAGGTAAGGCGAGTTAGGATAGAGCTCATCGCCCATTGGCACGAGCTCTGTTCCCAGGAAATGACCTGGTCACCCGACCAACATAGGAGGTGGACTGGCAACCGTCCAAGACAGGGTCAGCCCGGCACAGGGCGGCCATGTCGCAGTATTTTGCTGGATGTTAAAGACCCCTCAACGATCCAGTCTGGCTATGGGCCGGAGGCAAACTTATCCGCTGAACGGGAAATGATGTATACGAGTCAGGCTGGTTATTGATTCGACTCTGATCGAATCGATTGGAATCGTTCAATGAAAATCCCTTGAATCAAAGAAGAATCGATTCACCACCGGATTTGTTTTATTCATGAATCATGATTGATCAAAACCCGCATAGAAACAAGGCTGATTGCATCAAAAAGACTGTACAATGCTATTTCAATGGTGAGTTAAACGTGATTTGATGAAGAATGCTTTGATTCTTTGAATCGGAAAGAATCATTTCTCAAAATGGTTATCCATGAATCAAACGATGACTGAATCATTCATATTCCAAAATGAATCGTGATTGAATCCTTCCAAAAAAGAGGAATCAATAACCAGTCTGATACGAGTGGGTTCATAGTACAAGCCGCAAGCTTGGCGGGAATTGTACTCTTAAACTCAAAGCCGTTCGTGCAATTTGGTTTAGCTACACTAAAAACTATGTATTGAGCTTACCTCCCTGGGTTATCCACTAACTGATGTGACCAATCTGACGATTTATCGCTTTCTGACGAAACTTGTCCTTCAAGGAAATGTTGTGAATTTAACAATGACGTACGAGGTACACTGCAGAAGTTTTGATAATTTGTATTGTGAGGCACTTTTAATTACCCTACCTATCTATAATTTGAATACATCATTGGTATGGTTATAATAAGCTAACATGCCAATTTTGAATTTTCTAAGTTGAAGGTTCGGGCCGCTGCAGCATTCTAAACACTACCTGTCATATACGTCTTGTAATAGCTGACTGGTTCCACAATGCAGTCGGGACGTGAGGACAACTTGCAGTCTCGCAATGCAATAAAGTCTTATGGCAAGCTTGGCAAAAACTTGAACGCAAGTGTCCTTGAGTCCCTGGTAGGCTGTGACGAGCGCTGGGTCTACTGTTATGATCTAGGGGCCAAGGGAAAGAGTGCCTAGTGGAAACATTTTGACTCCCCAAGACCTAAGAAAGCCTCGTGTGGAGTGTACCTCGTATAGGTACGAGTACCATCAGCTGTTAGGTATGTTCGTATGTTAAGTCCCAGCAAAAAGATGCGGAATTACTCCACAGTCCAATTAACCGTCGCGCTACGGGAGCTTTTTTCGCCATCACCCTACGGGGGGGGGGGCTGACAGGCCCCTGTTAACTTCCCAACCACGCAACTTAGAGCAATGCGGCAAGAACCAGCATGTTGCCTGTCATGAGAGGAATCCAACAGTATGCGATTTGTAGGTTTGAGGTCAACAGGTGACCTTCCAGTCCAAGTGAATGACCTCGGATTTACCACGTCCAGAACCGCGATTTTGCTCTCCAGAAAACCTCAAAATTAGAAATTGATAAATGTAAATAAGAAGGCATGTTCCTAGACCAGTTTTGGCTCATAAATACAGAAAAGGTAATTATTTTTTCGTATTTTGTCCAAAAAAAGAGTCAAAAAAGCTATTAAAAAATGACGTCATCAATTTCTTACACTTAGGGAGCCATCACTCAGTCAAAAATAAAGATATTGCTTTGAAATTTGGCATGGGTATTGTCCATACTCAGTTCTCTGACATATATTCCGGTTTTTCTTTGACATTTTTATTTTGTGGGGATTTTTCCCAAAAAAACAGTTTTTTTTAGGAGTAAAAAAAAACATTTTGAAAATCCGAGATTTCCATTTTAAAGAGAATGCCATTTTGTATCTTTGGTGAATTGCGTTTGCAAGTTACTTTAAAACTCTGTTTTCTACCATTTTTCAAATATTTATCTTTTTCCACCAACATGACGTCATCAAAACATGATTATCTTCCAACCCACTTGACCAATTTCAAATAAATTTGTACAGCATACGTATAATTAATGTAAACACAGCTATCGAAAATTTCAGAAAGATGAGCCGCACGTATAAAAAGCTATTCAAGAAAACCTCAGGGGGCCTGTCAGCCCCCCCCCCCCAGTAGGGCGAGGGTTAAGACTTACAAGCGAATGCTTTTACGTTTGAGTTTGAGTTTGAGGCTGCAATCGGAGCTGCATTAATGCCTAAAACTGGACCGAATTTACACATCTAAATCATTTGAAACGTTGCTTATTTGTTCAAATCTGGGCACAAGCTAGAGCCTATTCCGACTTCCTTACAATTGAAACTCCTGATAAATCCTTTTGCTTATGACACAGTGTATGTTGCTATTTTATTTTGAAGGTAAAAGCGATAGGATTTTGAAGAGCCTTCTTGAGTTGCCTTCTCATTTACTGTATAATGAAAATGGTACCAGATTTTAAGCTGTTTTTGCCTCTTCCTTTGCTGTATATTGAACATGTGTCCTTCTGAAAAGTCACGGCGCGATGACTTCATCTCTTCTGGCCGAGAATTTACTCAAACCGTTACAGACAACCGAAAACACGTTGCGTGCTCGAGTAAGCACATGGGCACAATGATGAAACTGCTGCACGTCATTCCTGATGAAATCCAGGAAACTGGACGATCAGTTTATGTTACGAGACACCCATATCAACTGCTGCAGATGGACCATGTTTTCCCATGTCGAGTAATCCGAACGATAGGGGATGGGGACCGAATGTCTGAACGTATGTTGATGACGCGGTATGTTCTGGTATTAGCTGTATAAATCTCCGTGCTGCAGATCCGTCCGTCAGTGCTGTGCTCTGCGCTGAGCACCGAGGAGGCTCTGCTCTGATCTGAGGCTGCTCGGATCGGGCGGTTCTCGGTGGCCGGTGCCTCGTGTCCGGTCCGTCGCTGTCTGACCCGCCGCCGGCTGGTCTGTTCGGTGACAGCTATTATCTAGGACGTATGTATACAGAAGGTCAGCAGTCGCCATGGAGTCGTGCTGTGTGGCTGCTGGTCTCATCTCGCTCCTGACACTGGCGGCAGCACATCCCACCCAGCAGCAGTCAGCAGATTGTCAGCAGCCGTCAGCAGCCTCCCAGCAGCAGCCGGCAGTGTCCCAGCAGCCGTCAGAAGCTGACCAGCTGTCAGCCCTGCTGAGCCCGGTGGTGGAGGGAGCTGTGTTGCGGGCACAGGCCGGCTGGCAGCTTGTCCAGCTGGCAGGCCGGCTGGAGCGGCTGTAGGGCGGGCTGAGGCCGGACAGAAGGTGTTGGCGGAGCCGACGCGGCAGCAGGTCCAGCTGGACACCATCGCCCACGACGTGGCGGCGCTGCAGCTGTCGGTGCTGGCCGGTGGAGGACGGGGTGCCACGGTCGTCCAAGATGACGTCTGTCAGTCGCCTCAACCGAGACGAGAGATGGAAACGAAAGCGAAGCCGGAGACGGAATATATCTCGAAACCGGCTCCGGAGCGGACACCTCAACAACACCCTGTTCCTGAGCAATGTCAGAGCCTAAACCATCAACGGAGCGGACACCTCAACAGCACCCTGTTCCTGAGCAATGACAGAGCCTAAACCAGCAACGGAGCGGACACCTCAACAACACCCTGTTCCTGAGCAATGTCAGAGCCTAAACCAGCAACGGAGCAACGGAACAGACACCTCAACAACACCCTGTCCCTGAGCAATTGGCAGAGCCTAAACCAGCAACGGAACGGACGCCTCAACAACACCCTGTTCCTGGGCAATGTCAGAGCCTAAACCAGCAACGGAGCGGACACCTCAACAGCACCCTATCCCTGAGCAATGTCAGCCTAAACCAGCAACGGAACGGACACCTCAACAACACCCTGTTCCTGAGCAATGACAGAGCCTAAACCAGCAACGGAGCGGACACCTCAACAACACCCTGTTCCTGAGCAATGTAAGAGCCTAAACCAGCAAAGGAGCGGACACCTCAACAACACCCTGCTCCTGAGCAATTGTCAGAGCCTAAACCGGCTCCGGAGCAACGGAACGGACACCTCAACAACACCCTGTTCCTGAGCAATGTCAGAGCCTAAACCAGCTCCGGAGCAACGGAACGGACACCTCAACAACACCCTGTTCCTGAGCAATTGTCAGCCTAAACCAGCAACGGAGCGGACGCCTCAACAACACCCTGTTCCTGAGCAATTGTCAGAGCCTAAACCAGCAACGGAGCGGATGGAACGGACACCTCAACAACACCCTGTCCCTGAGCAATTGGCAGAGCCTAAACCAGCTCCGGAGCAACGGAACGGACACCTCAACAACACCCTGTCCCTGAGCAATGACAGAGCCTAAACCAGCTCCGGAGCAGCGGAACGGACACCTCAACAACACCCTGTCCCTGAGCAATTGTCGGAGCCTAAACCAGCAACGGAGCCGACACCTCAACAACACCCTGTCCCTGAGCAATTGTCAGAGCCTAAACCAGCTCCGGAACGGACGCCTCAACAACACCCTGTTCCTGAGCAATTGTCGGAGCCTAAACCAGCAACGGAGCCGACACCTCAACAACACCCTTTTCCTGAGCAATTGTCAGAGCCTAAGCCGGCTCCGGAACGGACGCCTCAACAACACCCTGTTCCTGAAAAATGTCAGAGCCTAACCCGGCTCCGGAGCAGGTACAGGAGCAGAGGGTGAGGAGTGAGGAGGAACGGAATCCAGCATCTGAGGCTCAGTCGACGGCTCTGCCGGCGGGTTTGGCAGCGTACCAGGAGCCGGCGGTGCGCGCCTGTGCCCTCTCCTGTCTGCAGCTGCGGGACCAGAGAGGCACATTGGAGGACGGCGTCTACTGGCTGACTGGGCTGCCGGTGCCGGTGTTCTGCGACTTCAGCTACGACGGTGGCGGCTGGACGCTGCTGCTGACGGTCATCTCGAGGATTGGTGGGGATCCAACAGTGTCCTGGGTCGCAGTGAGCTGTCTCCCTCCCTGACTGACAACTATTCTATTCTGAAGCATGCAGACGCCATCCGTGACCTGGACAGCAGCGACAGGTTCGCCTACCGGATCGAGACGCAGGCGGAGAAGGGTCGCCAGCGCTGGAGCGGCACCTGGTTCGCTCCCCGCTGCTACAGCTTCATAGACGAAACGGGCACCCAAACAGAAGTCAGCCTGATCAGACGCTTCGACATCTAGGTCCACATCAGTGTTGGCGTCAGGCGACGAATGCCTTGAATCAGCACAGTGGGGCATCACGCCATGAAGCCAATGTTAACGACATGCGGTACTGGTGGTGGCTTCTGGGGTGGTATGGTGACGTACCATTCCCACACAGGACATAGTCACAGTCCATGGCTTCATACGCACGTACACGACTCCGGCATGGTGCTGTACTGGATGAGAGAGGTGCTCTGTTGCTGTCACGCGGCAGGCGGCTGCAGTGCAGCGAGTACTGACACCGCTTGGCTTATGACACGCTGCCTTCGAGTCGTTGCAACTTGCAGTGGTGCTTTTATCCGCACAGATGTGGCCATTTTGCTAACATGATTTGTTCTTTGTTCGCTGCTGTGCACATGCAGGGGAATTACTTTTAAAATTCGCTTTGGGAATACAAATGTAAAAATAGTACTCAATATTTGTAAAGTGTAAATTATGCTTGGCGACCTTGCGCAACTTTGAATGAAACAAATACATTAACCGCTTGTCATTATATTTTTATGTCAGGGTTAATCATAGTTTATGTCCATATGTCGGCGATCGCCTCAGTTGAAAGCTGATGGTATTCCGTGTCATCAGCTTGATGAAATGGGACTTTGTTGGTAGAACGGCACTTCTTTAGACTCCCTTAGATTGCTGACTTCCCTTTAGACTGACCTGTAAACGTCCTATTTACATCAAATGGATACCATGGTTCATTTTGTTTTGCTAAGCAGACCTTGCAGCGCGGTTCCTAATCCTTAAAGGGATTATACGGGTTTCCGTCCTGCAAGGAAATGCACTCTTTTCCAGTTGTATGAGTTTAAACACGTTTAAGACATATAACAGGGACTTCAATGCTCATTTGGTCCATTATTTCAGCAATTATCAGCGTTAAAACTTTGGCGTTTTTCGAGACTTGTATCAGTACTTGATCGGCATTACTGTCCACCACTTTTGGTGGTGGCGTATGAATTTTGGCATGAAAATTCATGAAAATGTCTAATTTTATGGGAAAAAAACTAGGTAACTGCTGCTGTCGTTGGAAGAAAGCAATTTTGTCTTCAAATATTGCTTATTTTACTGGAAATATGTCATAAGTGAGGTGTTTTTTACTACCATAAAAGAGATGACTGGCTCTGCCTCAGCCGGTCCTCCAGAAAGTACGCGGTGACATCACCGCGCACTTTGAAATGTCCTTACGTGCAGAAGAGGTAATTTCCAGAAAAATGTGGCTACCATGGGACTTCTACCATCTTTATAAGTACCTTTTACTATGTAACTCAATTATTCTGGGGAAAAAACGTATAATCCCTTAAAACATAATGCAGCATTGCCTGTCTGCCGGTCGAGCTTAACATTACTAGTTGCATGCATCTGCTCGTCACCATCTTCCATGCCAAACGACCGCAATGGACTGGAAGCGACTGAGCTGCCACTTACCACTGACCAGCAAAGTCCAGGACATGTTTCGTTCTGGTCCGGGGCTCAAACAGTCGGACTGGGTTGTCGAAAGGTGCCAAGTGGCATCTAGCGTGGTATTCATTCAGCCACTGCACTGGTGATAAAATCTGGATTTCTGTATCCTTAATACAGTTAAAGATAAGTACTCAAATCGTGGGTTAAACTTTATGTTTCAAAGAATTTGCCGAAAATATGCTGCCGACCTTGTTTTTGGAAAGTAAAAACACAAACATCGCCTTTTGCATGTTGGTAACAACCCATACTTTGTTACGTTCGCTTGTAAATTACTCACAAAGCTGTTATTCGCTTGGGAGATGCGGTTCTTATGAAGTGCTGTCACAGCAGTACGCGATGATGGATTAAGCGCTACCATGCGATTGTCGATTTCTCGGCGAAGTTCAAGATCCACTATAGCTGTTGTCTTAGTAATGTTCGACCACGCCATAGCTGTGGCTCTCGGTGAAGCTCGACCACATGGTAGCTGCTGTCTCGGTGAAGCTCGACCGCATGATAGCTGTTGTCTCGGTGAAGCTCGACCGCATGACAGCTGTTGTCTCGGTGAAGCTTGACCGCATGATAGCTGTTGTCCCGGTGAAGCTCGACCGCATGATAGCTGTTGTCTCGGTGAAGCTCGGCCGCATGATAGCTGTTCTCTCGGTGAAGCTCGACCGCATGATAGCTGTTGTCTCGGTGAAGCTCGACCGCATGATAGCTGTTGTCTCGGTGAAGCTCGACCGCATGCTAGCTGTTGTCTCGGTGAAGCTCGACCGCATGATAGCTGTTGTCTCGGTGAAGCTCGACCGCATGACAGCTGTTCTCTCGGTGAAGCTCGACCGCATGGTAGCTGTTGTCTCGGTGAAGCTCGACCGCATGATAGCTGTTGTCTCGGTGAAGCTCGACCGCATGATAGCTGTTGTCTCGGTGAAGCTCGACCGCATGATAGCTGTTGTCTCGGTGAAGCTCGACCGCATGATAGCTGTTGTCTCGGTGAAGCTCGACCGCATGATAGCTGTTGTCTCGGTGAAGCTCGGCCGCATGATAGCTGTTGTCTCGGTGAAGCTCGACCGCATGATAGCTGTTGTCTCGGTGAAGCTCGACCGCATGATAGCTGTTCTCTCGGTGAAGCTCGACCGCATGACAACTGTTGTCCCGGTGAAGCTCGGCCGCATGATAGCTGTTGTCTCGGTGAAGCTCGAAAGCACAATAGCCGCTGTCACACGCACAAGAGTATTCAATCTTTTCTTGTGTCGTGTCCAGTAGCTGAAATGCAGTCGAAGGTGTGTGTGCTCGGTTGCAGGAATCGGTCTTCTTCGGGCGTCTTTCTGCTGACTTCAGGTCTTGCGTCGGATGTTTGTTTTCCAACACAGGCCTTAACACGGAAAACCCACCCGCTAAGGGATCATTGGTATCGTAGAGGTATGTTTAATAAGAGTTGGAGAACGCTTAGACTTTCGTAGACTTTCGAAGACTTTCGTAGAGGTATCTTCCATGTATTTCCTTCTAATTAGTAATATAAAATGTCTTATAAAAAATAACAATGTTGATCACACACAAAATGAGCGAACAAGTAATATTTTTTTAGTTTTGTTTTCAGACAAAATAAGTGAAACGTTATTTGTCTTTATGAAATGGATACAAGCTGCAAACAATTTGCCCTGTCTCAATATCACAGGAATAGATGTGATACCTGTTAATCTTAGAAATTGCGTACCTATAGTATACCTTTTTAGAACCATTAGATAAGCTGTAACATGTATATTACTTGCGATTGCATTGGGCCATTGAATCATTGAGTTATAGAAATATAGGTACAATGAAAACAAGACAAATAAATACATGCGACAACTCAAATATATTATTCATTTTTGAGCCTGTGACTGATCAGACGACTCAGTCAGCCAGGCGACTCAGTCTCAGTCAGTCAGACGTCTCAGTCAGCCAGACGACGCAGTCAGCCAGACGAGTCAGTCAGTCAGACGACTCAGTTAGTCAGACGACTCAGTCAGCCAGACGTCTCAGTCAGCCATACGGCTCAGTTAGTCGGATGACTCAGTCTCAGTCAGCCGGACGACTCAGTCAGCCAGACGACTCAGTCAGCCAGACGTCTCAGTCAGCCATACGACTCAGTCAGCCGGACGACTCAGTTAGTCAGACGTCTCAGTCAGCCAGACGACTCAGTCCGTCAGACGACTCAGTCAGCCAGACGACTCAGTCAGCCGGACGACTCAGTCAGCCAGACGACTCAGTCAGCCAGACGTCTCAGTCAGCCTCCTACCAGACAATTTCCAGCTGTTCCACCTGTTGCCCTGTTTTCCGCTGTCGCCGTGTCTCCTCGAATTGCCGTTTCCCTCCCCGCTGGTGACAGAGCGACAGCCGCTGGCCGTCATGTAGGACAACTTAGCCGCGCTTCACAATTTCACACGTCCTCACTGTGTGTCATTGGCTGGCTTTTGACAAAACACACACGCAGATGGATGGCTGTTTGTTTGGCCATTGATTGCATACCTATGTTGAGCTTACGTTATACTACTTTGACAATATTTTATGTATCCAAAGAGGCAAGTTTGCGAGACTCGGCTAGCTTCAGCCATCTACCAGTGTGTCTCTTCTTTTTGTCCTTTGGGTAAATATCGCAAGGTTTCTGGCCACCTACGACAACATAATTTTAGCCCAAAATTAGCGAGGTTATAACACAATTAGCCAAACTGATTTGCATGTTATGGCCATTTTGTTTTGCTTATGTATCTTCACTATCTATATACTATTTTTGGTTTGTTTTAATATCAACATTAGGTACCAGAGCACTGAATCTTCGGCCCAATCAGCATTTATTGTCCTGATTTTTACACAGACATCGCCAAACGGAATCTATACACATTTCCGGTTTTGCCTAACTCACCATGATGGCTGGAGCTACCTAGGTTAACTGACTGTGTCTTAACTTACCAGAGCTGTTGCTGTGCCAGCTAACGGGCGGTTGTTGTCACAGCTTACTAGCTGTTGCTGTCCGAGCTGATTGGCGGCGGCTGCTGCTACAGCCTTTTCCCGGGACCTACCTGCGTACCTGCTGCCGCCTCCGTGCCGGGTGGCTGCTCCGAGGGCCCCGGCTGCCGCCCCCGTGCCGGGTAGCTGCTCCGAGGGCCCCCGCTGCCGCCTCCGTGCCGGGTGTCTGCTCCGGGACCCCGGCTGCCGCCTCCGTGCCGGGTGGCTGCTCCGGGACCCCCGGCCGGTCCGATTGCCACTGAGCGTCGCCTCCGTGCCGGGTGGCTGGTCCGGGGACCCCGGCTGCCGCCTCCGTGCCGGGTGGCTGCTCCGGGACCCCCGGTCGGTCCGAATGCCACTGAGCGCCGCCGCTGTCCGCACCACGATTGTCGACCGTTGCCGGACGCCGAGCGGTTTTGTACCCGCACCGCTAACAGGATAGAACTATCCGCTTCTGAAGACTGACAAGTGGAAGTCGTAGTGTGGAGGTTCGGGTGGGAAGCGGCCGGTCGTGCCCGGCGGCCCGGTGAAGCCCCAGCAGTGGGTGCCGCCCCTCCGCCGGCCGCTTCCCTTCCCCTCGCCCCGCCGGAAGCCAGGTGGACGGCCAGCCGGCGGAAAGCCGCCACATGAGACCGGAAGTGGCCGCGCCTGACCAAGGATATAACCGGAATCGGATTATACGGAACGGAATTCTGCGGAGATGACTGCGTCGCAATTGTAATGTTTATTGCGTCTTATCAACTTCATCAAATGTGCTAACAGGCTCATACTTCAGTGTGCCTACGCGTCGTATTTTTTTTTTCTCGATTAGCTCTTTCAGCCGATTTTAGATACGATGGCGTCTATCTGCCAAAAATCAGCATCGAATACTGGCTGTTTATGCCTTCCTAAAACTGGTGAGGTAGACTGTGAGAGGGATTGGATGAAAAGACGAACACGGATAAGCATTTGTCAACTAAGACCCGCTCAAGGGATTAAGAAACTTTGTCACGTGAAGAAAACTTATTTCTGAGTTTAAAAAAGAAGGGTTAAACCGGAAAAGGCTTTCATATATATCGAACATTCCTAGAGAGTCACTTCACTTGGTTACCCACTTTTGGGCTGCCACAACTAACCAGCCGCTTAAAAGTCATCAAAATAAATGAACTATATGATTATATCCTGGTATCAGGGTTGTGCCCAATTGCGCAATTGACTCAAGTTACTCCCGTTTTGTGGGCAGCCCCTTACAACAGATAAGGAAGGAATGCCAAAGGTCAGGATCAGATCAGTAGAGGTGCAAGATTAGTAAATATAATGTTTGTCGATAAATTGCTCCTACATAAATCTAGCACCTCCTACCGGCAGCGCTCGACACTCTGCTGGCACCCTGCCCGAACCGTGAGGGGTCAAGTACAAAATGGTGACAATTTGAGTCAATTGCGTCATCGTGCACAACCCTGCCTGGTATATCGACCACCAACATTTAAAAGGATTTATATTTTTATAATTTTATTAACCTGAAAATAGCGAAAGGTCATCTCATTTTTTCCAAAAATACATCCGAAACCTCATTAGTTTGGCGCCGTTCTACAAGGGCTGCATTAATAGAGTGAATGCGGAATGTGTGTTATATCAATGAGCATTTCACAAGGAAAGTTAAATGGAACTTCAAGATAATTCGCAAAAACGTACCCAATTGGTTATATTAACCCGCGCCGTGCTGGTGCTCGGCGCCACCTTCGCCGTGCCGGGGGGGGGGGGGGGTCTGAACGCCCCCTTCTAACTCGGCTCTTATAGGGAGTAGCCAGAATCCCAAAACATAGTTCGAATCTCGTCAAATCATGTCCAGACAATTTCGGTCATGATTTGGCTCAGGTCAATATTGAGGTCACCAGAGGTCATCAAAGGTCATATTTTCCATTTTTAATATATATATATATATATATATATATATATATATATATATATATATATATATATATATATATATATATATATATATAAATCCGAGATACACGAATTGTAAATACTTATGGTATAATTAAATCCTGTAAGTTTTAAATTGATCGGCCCAAAAAAATGTGGCTGTGATACGACCGCAAACTTTGTTTGGAGTTGGGGTCACGTGCACCCCAGCATAGTGACCTAACCTGAGATGACCCGAGGTCAAGAATTTCATGTTCCAAAAACGGTGGCGCTGCGCGCCGCCGCCATTGTGTCTGCTGGCGCTATCCTCGAGAAAAAAAAAACTTAGAGGGCGTCCAAACGCCCCCTCCCCTCCCCCGGCACGGCGCGGTTGCACTATTGATTTCACCAGCCCATCAGTTGATTAACATCCACCAGCTCAAGAACCATCAAAGTCCAGCCCATTCTGACCTCATTTTTACTGACCTCCTTCGTATGAGCCATGTGCAACGCAGCAACTTCGTATGCTATTTGTGGGCGTACTTTTTATACAGGCGGTGTGTCGGCGGTGTCTCCAGTATTTCATTTTCATTTGAAGGCTACAACCATTTTTTTATGAGAAAAAAGTTAATGTAATGAAACGCCAGTTCAAAGGCGGGTTTTGCTTCATCGAAGATAGTGTGTAATCGTTGGAAGTCACGGGATAGCAAAGATAGACATTTTATATTTTGTGATGTGAAACATAATTCAATGAGGTGGCATTTTGCATTTAAATTCATGGTTTTCAGAACACTACATGGTTTTCAGTGCCCAGCAGCTGATCATCCCATGTCCAGATTTTCAACTTGTGCCACTTGTGACATCAGCCAGTAATTGGGTTCTTGTCCGGCATAGGTTTACGTGGTAAGCGTATTAGATTTGTATAGCTGTGCCGACACACACCTCCCAGCGGCATTCTGAAAAGTCAAAACTTATCTTCGAATCCAAATAGTCCAGATATCTATGATTAGATACCTCGCCAAGTGATCGCAGCGCTGGCATTTTATTACGGCCAGTCCACACGTTGAAAGCCTCGACAGGTCTGGCCGGTGCCAGCCAGTTTAAACCTGGCCGGGGTCCAGGACAGGGGCGGCCCTGGCGGCCCTGGTCCGCCGCTCCGAATGCGACACCAGCGCGGCGGCGGCGGCGGCGGCGGCGGCGGCGCTGTCCAAGACTGGAGCATTGTTGGCATTGCACACTGCCCGACTCGGCTCAGCCGCTCCCCCTCCTGCCCACCCGCATACTGGGCCTTAAAAAAGCAGCGCCGGGTGTTGTCAGCGGGTGACTACGAGAATAGCGTGCTGTGGGACAGAGACCAGAGCTGCTATCACGCCACTGACGACATACAGGATAATAGTGGTATACAGTTGAATGAATTAAGATACTGCTGATTTGTATGATGTTTTCACGTTGTCTGTGCGGATGCGACTTGAAAATAATTTAATTAAAACTTGTGATAAAGCAAACATAGGGGCCGTTTCATTTGGAGCGGAGTTAAAATCACTGCATATTTCATTGCCGAATTTAATACTTAAACGAATGTGCAAATGCATGTATGTAACGCATTTTAGAATAACTATGAGACAGTATGATCGTGCTGAGATTGTGAAGAACTGGATAGTGCGAGCGACGTGACATTTGCCCAATATGATGCATGCTGAGCAAATGCAGTCACTCAGCTCCTTAACCCTCCTTGGTGGTTACTTGGCCAGAAGCAGCCAGCAAAGCAAGGATCGTGCTCGTTTGCACCGCTGACTCCGTGTTCGAAGAATGTCCGGTTCGGTGCGCAGCAGATATTGACACGCATCTGAAGCTGGTGCGTGATGTAACGGGCTGGCGGCACCACCAGCGGGATCCCCGCTCCTCTTGTAGCCTCCAGCATATTACAATGATGGCTGTGGGCGACGGTAGGATAAGTCCGCGGAGGGGGAAGGAGGGGGGGGGGGGTCTCGCTGGCTTGCGGCGGACTGTCGATATGACGGGTCGGACAGGACCCCTCTCCCGTGGGGGACTGCACTACTGCAGCTTGTGTCTGGCTTTGGCCACCGATGCAATGGCGGTCGGCAGTAGGACTGGCAGGGCCGAGCCCTCTGTATGTCACGGTCTGCTGGCTGGGTCAGTCACACTCAAACTTAAGTTTGGATTTCCTGGGAACTGTTCTCAAGTTCAAGTAAAGCAGGGATTAGTTGTCGATCAGTCGAATCCAGACATTATTTAACATGATCCAATGATTGGCGCAAAGCGCATTCATTAGGTATACACCTTATCTATAACGGTGCCATTGACCACTGGCTACTGCCAAATGTGACAGTTTGTGTGGGTGGTTGCCATTGCTGAACATTAACGACTACTCGTGATTTGCGAAATCTCCGTGCTGTCGGGTTGAGTGTAGATGTTCGACATTATCTGTTCGTCTTCCTGACTGTCTGTTCGTCTTCCTGGCTGTCTGTTCGTCTTTCTGACTGTCTGTTCGTCTTTCTGACTGCCTGTTCGTCTGCCTGACTGTCTGTTCGTCTTCCTGACTGTCTGTTCGTCTTCCTGACGTCGGGCACCCGACTGCTGTTGAACTCGCGTTGTTCGGTAACAAGACTCTTGTGTTTGCTTGAACTGGCAAACTGTGGCCCTTGTCCGTCTGCCGTGACCCGTGACTGTAAGGTCCTCGTCTGGACGAATTTGTGATCCCCTAATCATGTCTTCAGGGGAAACGGCAGCATCGTGGTAACACGCCTGCCCCGGAACACGCCAGCATCGTGTTAACACGCCTGCTAACACGCCTGCATCGTGTTAACACGCCTGCTAACACGCCTTCATCGTGTTAACACGCCTGCTAACACGCCTGCATCGTGTTAACACGCCTGCTAACACGCCTGCATCGTGTTAACACGCCTGCCCCGGCAGCAGCGTGTTAACACGCCTGCCCCGGAACACGCCTGCATCGTGTTAACACGCCTGCCCCGGAGTGTGTTAACACGCCTGCCCCGGAGGTGTGTGTGTGTTTCTGTTGTAATGTAGTCAGGCACGTGGCCAAGGGCACGTGGCCCTGGAGGACAGGGGCCCTTCTCGCGCGCGCAGCGAAACGCGGTATCATGGGCTCTTTAAAGGGATTATACGTGTTGCCGTCCTGAAAGGAAATGCACTCTTTTGCACTTGCATGAGCTTTAAACACGTTTAAAGCATATCCCATGAACCTCAATGCTCATTTTGTCCATTATTTCAGAAATTATCAGCCTTTAGCCTTTGGCGTTTTTCGAGACTTGTATCAGATAACTCGTCATCTCTGTTATTTACTGTTTACTTGATCGGCATTACCGTCCATCGCTTTCTTATCTTAGAATCTGCATCAAATTCGATGCTGCAGTAATCTGCGCAACTGAGACAAAATAGCGGTTACGAACTCAGAAGCAAGCTGCCACAAGAGGGTTTATTTACTGTTTACTATAGCACGTTTACCATAAAAAGGGTCACGTGACCGTGATGAGAAAAATCCAAGATGGAGGCCAATTTCGCCCCAGGACACTTCTCCCGAACGGCTACCCCCATATCAATATAAATTAATTGAATTAAGCTTACCTTTACATGAACGTAAGCCTGAAATGGTGAAATTGTGTGAAATTGCTATGTAAACATATCGCCTTGATGTGAACCACCTTGGCATACGTGATAATTTTTGCGCTCTTTGCCATCCGGATGACGATTGTAGAAGGAGTTACTAAATTAAAGACGATCTAAGCCGGGCAAGTAATGCCATGCGTTTTTTTCTTCGTTTTGCATCAATTTTAGAGCTTTGAATTATCTGCAAGTCCTACACTGGATCACAAAAAGATTATTCAATTCAATTCTTACGGGACTCTTCATTCCTACATACTGTTCTTTCGGGTTTTGTGGTTTATGTGGGTTTTCCTTGCGGCGTTTAGCGTTGAGAATTTGGTGGTGGCGTATTATTGTTTTTGAATGAGAATTCATGAAAAATATCGAATGTTATTGGAAAAACTAGGTAACTGCTGCTGTCGTTGAAAAAAAAAGTTTATTTTATCATATATTGCTTATTATAATCAGATATATGCCATAAGTGAGGTGTTTTCATTAACATAAAAGAGATGTCTGACTCTACCTCAGCCAGTACTGCAGAAAGTATGCGGTGGCATCACTGCGCACTTTGGAATGTTGCGCGCAAAAAAACTTACGTGCAGAAGAGGTAATTTCCATCAAAATCTGACTACAGTGTGACTTCTACCACCTATATAAGTAAGTTTTACTATGTAACTTAATTATGCTGGGAAAAACACGTATAATCCCTTTAAGAGTCGGAAGACCACGCGAAGCGTGGTCTTTAGAGAGTTTAGAGCACTTCAGAGGCCCTTAGGGCCACCAGGGCCCTCTCTGAAAGACCGGAGGGCCCCTTGGACGTTCCAAAGAGCCCTGTGCATGTCAGAGGGTCCCTGGCCAGACCGAAAGGGTCCCTGAGTGGGTTAGAGGGCCCCCTGAACACGTCTAATGGGCCCCTCCAGAATTCACAGAGGGGCCCCTGAGAATGTCGGTAAGGCGACTAAGCAGCCAGTGCAGTTCCTTGCCAGGTCTTAAGGGCCCTGAGCATGCTGGAGGACCCCTGGACAGACCAGAGGGCCCCTGGGAAGTTCAAAGGGCCCCTGTGCAGGTCAGAGGGGCCCCTCACCAGACCAAAAGGGCCCTGGGTGGGTCCGAAAGGCCCCTGAACATGCCAAATGGCCCCTAGTCAGCACGTAGGGGCCACAGGGCAGGTCGAAGGGCCCTCTGAGCATGCCGGCAAGGCGACAAAGCAGCCAGCACAGTCCCTTGCTATGTCGGAAGGGCCCCTTATAATTCTGGAGGGCCCCTGGACAGACCAGAGGGGCCCTGTGCAGATCGGAGAGGCCCCTGACCAGACCGAAAGGGCCCCTGGGCCGGTCGGAAGGGCCCTTTAACATGCCGGATGAGTTCCTAGCCAGACTGGAGGGGCCCCTGGGCAGGTCGGAGGGGCCCCTGAGCATGTCGGCAGGGCGACAAAGCAGCTAGTGAAGTCCCTGGCCAGGTCGGAAGGACCTCTGAACAGTCCCAATGGGTCCATTGACACACAATAGGGGCCTCTTGGAAGGTCAGAGGGGTCCCTGGTCAGACCGGAAGGGCCCAAAGCACGTAGAGATCCCAGATGAAGATTAAATACAAAGAGGACTTACTCCACAAGAAAAAGATTTAAGTCGGAGCTTTCGGGTATATTGTAACACCCTTCGTAAGCGATTAAGAGGCATTCGGTAACAGGTCATTGCTCATCTTTAAGACAAGCAATGCCCTGTTACCGAATGCCTCTTAATCACTAACGAAGAGTGTTACAATATACCCGAAAGTTCCGATTTTAATATTTTTATTGTGGAGTAAGTCCTCTTTGTATTTAATATATATCACCCACTCCACATCATGTATTTTCCGGATCCCAGATGAGTCCCTGAACAGGTCGGAAGGGCGTTGAAAAGGTCGGAGGGGCCCCTAGACGATCTGAAAGGACCTGGGCCTTCCAACAGTAAGAATGCAGTTGTCCAGGGAATACAACTAACAAATTTCGCGCCGCTCTGTGGCGCAATTTAACTACAAATTATATTATATGCGGGATAAAAAAAATCGTGCCGTTTCTCGGCGCATTTATGTGTTATGTTGCTGCTTTCCTATATGATTGGGCAAAATAGTTTGCTTTAGCACTTTTTTACCGCATTTTTAAACACACAATCACATTTTTAGAGGTCCGCACCATACGCAATGCGACGCATTGATGGGAATGCATATCCAAGGCATAAGACTCAAAATTGTCGCGCCGCTCTGCGGCGCAATTGATTTAAGAGTTCCAGGTCTTGAGCCTAAACAATATTCCAAGTTGGTATAACTGATTCCAAATTGGTTTCGCTGGTTCCAAAGTTGATATGGTAGTTTGATAACTCCAGCTCCTATAAATGTTGGTATGGCCCATGCCATACCTGTCATACTGCATTCTCCATCCTTGTAACGTGCCTTTTCATCCGTTTTGTTTGGCCCTTTCAACGCTTGGGAAGGGGGCCCTTTCAACGCTCGAGAAAGGGACCCTTTCGAGGCGCCCCGCACTCCCCCCCCCCCCCCCCCCTGGACGAAATCTTGGATACGTGCCTGAATGTAGTCTATCATACCTGTCGGCTACATGTCTTTCTTTGATGCCTGTTTCTCGTTCGAAGCCTCATGTATAGGTAGGCGTTAGCAAATTAGAAAGCATGAAGTGGTGGTGCAGCGCTTACAATGCAAACAACTGGTGAATGTATCACACTGAACGTTTACTTATATCGTTGTAAGCGTAATGTGTTGTGAAGTGGCGAATGTTCCACGTGGATGTATGTAGAGGTGAAAAGCCTCGTCTGACTTATTTACTGGAACTTCAAGGCAACAAAGTGTTGGGTCATTGGCTGCTCTCGGACGAGTGGCAAGTTGGTTTGTGAGCTCCATTCCAAAACCTTCGACAATATATATATATATATATATATATATATATATATATATATATATATATATATATATATATATATATATATATATATATATATATATATATATATATATATATATATATATATATATATATATATATATATACATATATATATATATATATATATATATATATATATATATATATATATATATATATATATATATATATATATATATATATATATATATATATATATATATATATATATATATATATATATATATATATATATATATATATATATATATATATATATATATATATATATATATATATATATATATATATATAATTATATATATATATATATATATATATATATATATATATATATATATATATATATATATATATATATATGTTTTTAATTGGGACATCGCTTGATTTACGTTCAAAACTGATCACAATTAATTTTATTCAGTGAAAATGTGAAAATGTCTTACATTAAAAAAGTCAGTTTCGGCCTTTTCCAGTTGTTCTGAAGGGGTCATGACCTCAATGGCCCTTTAGATCCGCCCCTGTGTTGAGTAAGCCGTGCCAGACCAGTCATGTCCCGCTCGAAGACTTGAGTTCGTAACGAGTGACGTCCCGAGTCTGCGCGTTCGCCGCCTATCACCTGTACGTTCGGCGGAAGCGCGAACTCTGCACAAAACAGCGGTGGCCATGGGGAGTGACGCCGCATTCCGCCGGTCCGGGCGACAAGCGACGAGCTGGCACATTGCTGCGGCGTCCGATGCGACCTGACCGCGTCACGCCGCGGCCCGCCGCTCCCGGCGCTATCACGTTTCCTGGAGCCAAATGGTGAACGGGGCGCGCCGACCCGACCCGGCCCGGCGGCACCGCCCGCCCGCCCGCCTGCCAGCTCGCGACGCCTGTATCACGTGACCTGGCTGGGCTCCAGCCGAGCTGGGCGCGGCGCGGTGCGGCGGCAGGGCGGCAGCGACGCCAGTGGCTCGTCTGCTCCCGTGCCGCTCCGGTCCCACTTCTCCCTGAAGGTACGTGTCCGCTGCCGCCGCCCGACCCAGTGCCTCGGAGAGCGAGTGGAGCCGGCCGTGTGACGGAAGCCTACTCCGGCCGCCGAGTGTCGCCGCTGCCTCACCTTGTGTCGCTTCGGTCTCGCAGGAGAGCGCGAGGCTACCGCACAGCCGCTGGCGAGGCTGTGCGGTAGCCTCGCCAGCTACCGCACAGCCGGACGTGTTGGTCCTCGCGCCGTGGCGAACGTGCTGCGTCAGCTGTGCGGACACACATGCTATGTACCCCCATCATATGCGTGAAACCTGCTTTCAGTGAAGTACAATCTGCTTGATCCCCTTTGACTTGATTGAGGAATCTAGTTTAGGTTTATTTTCAAGCAGCAGGTCTTGTATGAGCCTGCCTTTCACCAAAGATGTTGTGCTTACATGCACGTGTACTGGCAGGAGACCCGCAGGCCCACCGTCTGTTCGGATGAGGCAGTTTTCCGAAATATTATGAAAGCAAGTTTTAAGGACAGCTAGCATAACACTTCAACATCTTATGATGATGATATGTTTTCAGCCTGTTTGTTCTTTCCTCTGCCACGCTGTTTCAGCCGCAATTGATGGTGACTCACAATCTGCAGTGATAGTATCATATGGTGCAATCATATCCATTCCTATGGTGAAAGAACTTCAAAGACTAATTACTTATCTAGTGCAACATAGTAATATTCTTGTTGCGAGGAGTCATTTCCATTACTTTATGTAAAAGCTTCAATTATGTACGAGTTTTGTGGTACTTAATGTTCACTAACACTTTGCAACGTATTTACGTTGCATAATAATATAGCAACTCTGGGAATGAACTTAACGTCTTTTCACTCCATTCGAAGCTTTCATGCAATCGGAAGTGTCAGATATGGTTGTATTTTTATTCTGCAATTCCACCAATCTTATATGTTTGTACTTATTTCTTAATCTGACGGCGTAATAATACAACAGTTACCGCAGTTTAATATGCTTATTAACATATTCCAAATGTACATTACGCTTGGGCACATCGACACCTACATGAGCTTATCCAGTAAATAGTTTCTTTGAAGTTGCATTTATGTAATGTAATGTCGGTAATGTCAAGACTTCATTAAACAAAATTGTTGTGTTGTATTTAGGTATATTCAAGGTGTCTAAGTGCACATACTTATATTTGGGATACATACTCATTATTGTCGAGTTTGCCAAATATGTAAAATGTGAATCATTTTAAGACACCATACGAGGCAGATGGCAAAAGACAGCACAGAACGAAGACAACATGCATGGAGGTGTTAATGACAATATCACATAACCTTGCAAGATAATTTTTAACAATGCAACTGAATAATTCCGAATAATTACACCCCAAAGGCACCTGAGTAAAATTATATACATATGTTGTATGCTGAAAAATGCCTCGAAATGTATACAAATATCTGATTAATCAAATATCTACAAATATGTTTACAAATGGAACATAGTTCGTTTTGTTACCATGAAGTATAGCATTGCGGTAATAAATAAGGGAATGTTCCTGGTGTGTACTTATATGGAACTTTCCCAGTCAATCATGACTGTTTCCTTCTGTTTTCCCGCTTTGTTTAACCATGCTGTCGGCGGGGCTGTCTATTCTAAAAGCCGTGCACCCGGTCAAGAATTGCGACGGGCAGGAGTGAAATTGTGCCGGAATACACCGATGCAATGCGGAACAGCCTATCTCTACAGGACAGTTGTTGGTTATCGCTGCTTAGATGAAGGCTGTTAATAGCAGAAGCACGGGTGGAGTTTCCTATTCAATTGGTGGGGCCACTGCCCCACCAATTTTGCGTTTGGCCCCACCATGTTTGTGTTTTGCCCCACCAACTTTTGTCAGATTTCAAGGTTTCCTGGCGTTAAGATAGTCATTTGTTAAGCTTAACCATGCAAAGATGTCAGATTTGAAGGTTTCTTTGCGTTAAAATGGTCAGTTTTCACCTTTACCACACAAAACATTCAGATTCAGTCAATATGACATTTTGCCCAACCAACTTTTTCTGAAAAGCTCCACCCATGAGCAGAAGTGCCCCCCCCCCCCCCCCCTTTCCTCCAAAGTGCTCTATATCACTCATTGATATGTCAAACAATCCTATTTTTTCCTATTTTACTAACAACAGTTTACAACGTTGTGATTTTGTGTCTCTCTACCAATATGTGTACCGTGAGCCGCGATTGACAAGCTAGCTACGAATAGACGTTGCGTAGATGCGTCAGCAGCCCCAGGCGGGGGCAGCGTCGCGGTGCCTGCTGGTGCCGCCCGCCGTTGTCTATGACAGAGCGGGCCCTCCTCCGCCGCCGCCGCCTCGCGCTGCTATTGGATGGCGGCCAGCGGCGGCGCGTCATGCGGCCAAATATGGCGCGCCGGCGGCATCTAACGTTACCTGCGCGGCGGCGGCGGCGGCGGTGGCGGCGGCGGCGCGGCAGCAGCTGAAGGCGGCGACCCGTGTGACGCTGTCCGACCCGGTCATTTGGCGCGCTGCCAACTGACCTCTGCCAGCGGGGTGCGTTCCGACCCGCTGACACAGAGAGACCCTCTGCAAACAGCAATACCCGAGTTTTCCTGTGATGTAGGCCTCTTTGCGCAAACGGCAAATATTTGTTTATGTCGGTGCAAGCAAACCTGTCTTTGAAGTGAATGTGTGTGTCCTGTTGACATCGCGTACACATTGGAGGGAAGTGCAGCGCGCGTCGGTGTTGCCAGGCTGTTGGGTATTGAAGATTTTGGAAACGATTCTAGCATCATCGAAGCTGGTACATTGTGAATGGAATCGCAAAGTTTTTAAAGCGCTTAAAACTCATCTGAATAGCAAGAAAGTAACCTGTTTTTGTTTTTAAAAAAAATGGTTTTACCGTTTTTGTATTCCTCCTAAGCTCAATTTATTTGTCCGTGATTTACTAAAGAATCTTTTAAAGAATCAACGAGATCATTCGGTGAACTTTTTTCAAAAGATCGAAAATGTCAGAGATACAATGCAAAAAAAAACATGATTATGTATAAAAACGAGAAAAAAATGAAAAAAACAGATGCTCGGGTTATTCACCACAAACCCACATTTCTGAATAAAGCTGTGACGCTGGACCTTAAAAATAATCCTTATGTCGCTACGCCGGATAGCTTGAACGGAAACAATTGTTACCTAAGATTCCGTTCGTTTTTATGTTGAGGTGTTTGTATTTTATGGTATTAAAAATTCGCCAGTATATTAATAATCAAGGAAAACCTCAGTTCAATCCAGAAGTTCAATAGCCCGGAGCTTAAATTTTGCATAAACCCCAGGATATTGGAGCTTGTGGCGCAAGGCATATAGTACGACCCAGAATATCACAAACTCAGGACGACCATGACAATACTTATCCAGGATCCATTTATCCAGGATCCAGAATAACGTCGGGTCCGATGTATTAAAAAACCCGGATTTGGGTAACCTGCCACCTTCCAATAAAACAGACATACTGAAGCTTGAGCAGTGGTGCTGAGTCCCCGCCTGACTCTTTCTGTTTGTTTCAGGTCTCACTCTCCAGACTTTCAAAATGTCCGACGAGGAGTACAGGTATGTTCACCTATGTCCTGTTGTCACCGTTTACGGAATACGGATAATCCGGTGTAAAGTTAATTTCAATTGACTCCATAGCAGCACTGCCCTTACCTTGCATGTTAAGATGCGTATGGAAGTTGTCTCATTTTATAAGGGGCGCCTGACTATTTGTCAGATGTTTCTGAGTCACTTCAGTGACCTGGGAGTTGAATTGAGAGCTGGACGGGGAGTTGAATTGAGAGCTGGACGGGGAGTTGAATTGAGAGCTGGACGGGGAGTTGAATTGAGAGCTGGACGGGGAGTTGAATTGAGAGCTGGACGGGGAGTTGAACTGGAAGCTGGACGCGGAGTTGAAGTTCCTAGTTTTCCTGTTAAGCTCTACCAACTTCGATGCAATAAGTCACATGAATGTCAAATGCTTTCACCTTTTTGTTTTCTACATTGGTTTCTTCTGTTGAGACTTTCCGCCCTATGAGCTTCTCAAAAAGTGTAGCCCCTGTTCATCGTTCGCTTACATAATGTAATATGCATGATACATATGTTTTAGTCCGTTAATTGTGATATCCAGTACATTTGTAGTTAGGTAGCCTGTTTGTTATCATCGTAGACATGTATTCTCATCTTGCGCATGTCTTTATTAAGAATATAGATCAATCAGTCTAACGGCTGATTGATTAAAATTAATGTTCATGACAATTTAGCTAATCGCAGTTGTAATGCATTTCCCAGTAGCCTTCAATGAGATCGAAATAAATTTGTTTTGCTTATGAAAGTCGCTCAAGATATGGATTTTTGTCGCCCTAATTGAGCACTTAATTTCATTTTCTTTTCATCACGGTACGAAGATAAAAATGGTTTCTTGCATAACGTTGCAAAGACAGTTTTTTTTGGATGATCACACTGAAATATCATACAGTGAAACTCTGATTCAACAAAGTTTTCTTAGTTCATTGTTTATTTTCAGGTATTTTTTTTCCTCCTGGCACAGCCTCGTTGACATTTTACGAGAGCCATTCAGCAGTCAGCAACCCATTTGTTTAGCGTTTAAGGAGCACATGGCGATATTTGGTTCAAATGGAGGGATATAGAAGGGATGCGGTCAGTCAACGATGATAAACTCTTCCATGTCCTCATTAAGGAAGCTTGCTGTGCTAGTATTTGAATATTTTTGTCAAAGGGAAATAATGACCTTTTTATTTATTTATCTGCATTATTTCATTATACATGTATGGTATCAAATTTATCGCATCTCAATTTAGAAGTGAAATAACAACTTTTTCTATTTCGAAAATCACATTTTGGAAAATTATAAATATGTACTTACATATGGTGGCGAACAGTATGATCCGTCACTATCTCTGGTTTGAATGTTGTTTTGTAAACAAATCATAGGGCCAGACATGAAGTAAGTGCGCCAAGAAGCGTGACAACGTCCCTGATTGGTCAATGAAACAAATCGCCGACACTAAATAGGTCGCCATTGGGTGCATTAGTGAACTTCCAATTTCATTGACAGTTTTTCCATTGTTTGTTGATTTTTTTTTGGAAAAATTATTATTTTTCATGATAAGCTGAAGCATAGTGTTGTATACAGCCAGAGACAAAACTATACAAAACGTCTAATGTTGAAAACAAATTAACCAATTTTCACAAATTGATGGTTGCAACTAGGCCGTCGTTGGGTGCATAAGTTAACTACGAATTTGTTTACCTTATTATTCAATGTTTGATGATTGTTAATGATATTAGGGCACATAATCAGAATAGACAGAGTATTTTCCATACAATTTCGTCCAAAACATTACGAGACAAGCCCAGAATTCGAAATTCGTTACCAAGTACTTGCAAGTATCGGTCGTTATAAGTGTAGATCGCTTATCAACTTTGACTTGAAATATCTCTCGGTAGGAATTGTTATATGCAAAATGTAATAAATTTACAATATATTTTGGTCTCGTCTGTCGATTTCAAGTGATAACTCCATTTGTGTGAGAAATTGTCATTATTTCCCTTTAAAGGTGCATGCTTCCAAATTAGGATAAGATCCCAAAGCTAGTCTATTTATCTATTTTAGCTGTGAAGCTACATATCCAAGGCCCAGTATTAAGCCCGACTTCAGTTATCCGCCGCCACAGATCACGTGTCACTCAAGAAACGGCCCTCTGCGCTTCTGGTGATAGAGCAGCTGAATGCAGGCATGACGCTTTTATCAAACATTCTGTTTTGGAACATTAGTACGGGACTGAAACATTCTGATGGAGGTTAAGAGCACATTTCAGTTGATAATACTTTGCCGTTTCCGGCTTTCATAGATGATTGGTGCAGTTGATATCATTCATCGCTGCCATGCAATAGTTATGTTGGTTACAACCTTGTTTGACTTGTGTAACTTGTGTTGGTTTCCCATTGTCATGTAACTGAAATTATGAATGTGTGTATCTATCCATGTTCAATTTTGGGGTTTCAATTATTCCGCTGAGTTTCCCTTGGCATTAACATTTTAATATTGTTATGGCTGGTGTACAATTTTACGAATCAAGGTCAATTCATTGCACTAGGAAAGGTACGAAGATATTCATCCTCCCCCCCCCCCCCCCCCCCCCCAACAAAAAACGTAGGTTCCATATGACTCCGAATTCGCATGGTTCCAAATGTGTCGAGGCTCGCTCTTTGTCTTCCTGACAGCAGCGCGAGAGGGGGATGAATTTCGGTCAGTTGCTGCCTACTGTGACAGGGTCGGCTACCTGGTTAGGCCGACCCAGTTGGGACCGGTCGGCTGTGCGTGGCCCTGTGCGCAGGCTCCCGAGCTGACCTTGGCTGGCCGGGTCGGCAGCGGCCCGCCGCCGCCGCCGCCGCCGCCTCCGCTCCTCCGCCGCCACCCGCCGGCGAGCGCTGGCTCCGGCCGCCAGGAATGCCAGGCAGTGCCGCAGAAATCCGACCGGCCGCCCCGAAATAGCGCCGGCGACCCGCTGACGGGTGCCAGCGGCGGCGGCGGCGGCGGCGCCAACCGGGCCGGGCCGCACCTGTTCCGCCGGCCGCCGGCACGACAGCCAGGTAGACAGGCGGGTAATCAGGTCGGCCACGCTGCTGCAGCCCGCAGATCACGGCTGTTACAGCCCGCAGATCACGGCTGCTGCAGCCCACAGATCACGGCTGCTGCAGCCCACAGATCACGGCTGCTGCAGCCCGCAGATCACGGCTGCTACAGCCCGCAGATCACGGCTGATACAGCCCACAGATCACGGCTGCTGCAGCCCACAGATCACGGCTCTGCTACAGCCCACAGATCACGGCTGCTACAGCCCGAAGATCACGGCTGCTGCAACCCACATATCACGGCTGCTACAGCCCGCAGACCAGGGCTCTGCTACAGCCCACAGATCACGGCTGCTATATCCCACAGAACAGGGCTGCTGCAGCCCACAGATCACGGCTGCTGAAGCCCACAGATCACGGCTGCTGCAGCCCACAGACTACGGCTGCTGCATCCCACAGACCAGGGCTCTGCTACAGCCCGCAGATCACGGCTGATACAGCCCACAGATCACGGCTGCTACAGCCCGCAGACCAGGGTTCTGCTACAGCCCACAGATCACGGCTGCTGCAGCCCACAGATTACGGCTGATGCAGCCCACAGATCACGGCTGCTACAGCCCACAGATCACGGCTGCTACAGCCCACAGATCACGGCTGCTACAGCTCACATATCACGGCTGCTACAGCCCACAGATCACGGCTGCTACAGCCCACAGATCACGGCTGCTGCAGCCCGCAGACCAGGACTGCTACAGCCCACAGATCACGGCTGCTGCAGCCCGCAGATCACGGCTGCTGCAGCCCACATATCACGGCTGCTACAGCCCACAGATCACGGCTGCTACAGCCCACAGATCACGGCTGCTGCAGCCCGCAGATCAGGGCTCTGCTGCAGCCCGCAGATCACGGCTGCTGCAGCCCGCAGACCAGGGCTCTGCTACAGCCCACAGATCACGGCTGCTACAACCCGCAGATCACGGCTGCTGCAGCCCACAGATCACGGCTGCTGCAGCCCGCTGACCAGGACTGCTACAGCCCGCAGACCAGGACTGCTGCAGCCCGCAGATCAGGGCTCTGCTACAGCCCACAGAGCACGGCTGCTGCAGCCCGCAGAGCACGTCTGCTACAGCCCGCAGAGCACGGCTGCTACAGCCAACAGAGCACGGCTGCTGCAGCCCGCAGACCAGGACTGCTACAGCCTGCAGACCAGGACTGCTACAGCCCGCAGAGCATGGCTGATGCAGCCCGCAGAACAGGGCTGCTGCAACCCACATATCACGGCTGCTACAGCCCGCAGAGCACGGCTGCTACAGCCCGCAGACTAGGACTGCTACAGTCCGCAGAGCACGGCTGCTACAGGCCGCAGAGCACGGCTGCTGCAGCCCACAGACCACGGCTGCTACAGCCCGCAGGCCACGGCTGCTACAGCCCACAGACCAGGGCTTCTACAGCCCGCAGAGCACGGCTGCTACAGCCCGCAGATCACAGCTGCTACAGCCCGCAGAGCACGGCTGCTGCAACCCACAGACCAGAACTGCTACAGCCCGCAGAGCACGACTGATACAGCCCACAGACCAAGACTGCTGCAGCCCGCAGAGCACGGCTGCAGCCCACAGATCACGGATGCTATAGCCCACAGAACAGGGCTGCTCCAGCCCGCAGACCACGGCTGCTGCAGCCCGCAGACCAGGACTGCTACAGCCCGCAGAGCACGGCCGCCGTGCTGCTGGCGTGGTGGCAGGAGCGTCCGGCGGTCTGCGCCCCAGAACGTACCGCAGACAGAGCGTGTCCGATGATGTTCGCAACTGAAGTTCACCAGTCGAGTTCGACACTGACAGAAAGAAGAACGCTCTAATGGGTTACGTTTGAGATTCTGCGATGCTCGTTGCCTATGCATCGGAACTGCACTACAACATATTATAAAACATCACAACTTTCAGCTGCTTTGCTTTGTCACACCTTTATAATGACCTTCGCGCCCTTAAACACCAATAAACGAACACACATTTATAATGAGGGTAAACGAAAATGAAGAGATTATTTGCCAAGTGCATTTCACATCAGGATGATGCGCCTGACTGTTGAAGATCGACATGCTGGCTAACAAATCTGATACGTGATGCTTGATATCAGGGCACTATAACTTGATACATTGAATGACCGACTTGCGCTTGCAGGTTGTAGCTTTTATGTTATCGTAGTTGAAATAGGTGAATGACTTGTAGTTAGTGTATCGCAATGAGCTGGTACACCATTTTCGCTGCAGTATTTGGCGCCGGACCTCAGGGTGAACGACCTTTTCCAGTCATCATTTATTTTGTTAGCATTTCGCAGTGTTCAAAATTACCCGGTTAGCTGAAGCATAATGAACCCTTGTAGCTGGTTTCAGCTGTGCGCCTGCTGGTCTTGTAGCTGGTTTCAGTTGTGCGCCTGCTGGTCGTGTTGCTGGTTCGGTTTGCATTCGGTGTCTGTGGGTGCGGGTGGGTCGGGTCCCGTCACGGGTCGATCCGTCAGTGACCGTGGCTGTCTGTTTCTGGCAGTTCCGAGGAGGAGATGGACGAGGTAGGCGGCCGCCGGTGGTTCGCTGGTGACAGTTTGTACCGCATGCCCCCCCCCCCCCTGTCGCCCCTCCCCAAACTGTCACCACCGCCGCTCGACGTGCATTGTACCGCGCGCGCCAGCTGCTGTCGTGTCATGGCTTTCGTGTTTTGGTTTGGTTTCGTTTCGTTTGGCTGTCTAACTTTTCCCGCTGAAAGCGCGCCGCGAATCATTTCATTGGCAGTGAGGAAACATGATGTGTTTGTGTTACCCACGGATAATCCACTAAAAGAGCATACTCGTGTTTGATGATAAGGACGAACTCTCGTGCAGGCAGCTTGCCATCCAGTTCTGGGCATGCGCGGCTATCTAAAGACGTCCCTGGCTTGCTGCGCGAGAGACGCCTCAACATTCGGCTAGGGGATTATATGCTGCGGATAGGGGTTATCTGCGCCCTAAATTTTGTTGTCGACTTTTATGTGAACGTATTTCAAGTGAACTTATGTTCTAAACTGTGGATATTTTGTTTGGAATTCAATGTTGCAGTGTCTTTCATCATCTTAATATTTTGTCATGCGTTTAAGTCAGTATTTTATCTCAGAAACTTTAAACGGTGACTATTCAAATTTGTATCATTATATCTATAATTTGTACATACTCCGAATGCCAGATCCGCCTGCTCTCCTTTTCACCAACTTGAAATATCCAAGGCGTTCGATAATAATACTTTACATGCGACTGTGTGAGCGTGAGGTGTACTGTTGGTTTGTTTAACCAATAACCGTGTCGCCAAATAACTTAACTTCCTGAACATTGCGAGCTGGTTGTTTTGTGCATGTTCGAGTGCGTCCGGTGCAGTGGAATGTTCTAACACTGTTGTTCTCATTGCAGCTCCGACGACGAGGAGTCCGGGGTATGATGCTCTGACGTATTCAGTTGCACGCTCTGATCAATGATCAATATAGAATGTAGACCATAGATTAGGTTTTTCCCATGTACACGGTTACGATGATCGACCTTAGCTTGTTTCCGAACATAGTTTATATCGCATATAGCTTAAGTCACATTGACGTGTGACATCAAGATAGGCCCTGACTTAGAATCTATATTTTGTAATGCCACCTTGTTTATGCGATGATTCAAACCCCCATATTGTTCTCGCATCCCGGTACTAAGCAGATGCTCTTGCGACCAGTTCGATGTAGGTATCTGGCATCATAAAGGATTGGAACCTGTATTTGTTTATTTTCTACCAGTGATAATTGGTTGACTCTGTAGCGCCTTTTTTTAGCGGTACCACAGTGTTGATGGTAGGTAAGTGCGTTGTGCCGTGGCGTCTGTTGGCCGCGCTGTCAGCGCCTGATATACCTGTTTGTTCCCATGATTTCAGGCCCAGAGGGCGGCCGAGGCACGTAGGCGTTTGCAGGCAGTAAGTGTGGTTTGCAGTGAACTAACCCATACCTGAATCTTGCGGGATGAAAAATTTAATTATAGTTTGCTTTCATTTTTCACAATTATGTCGATTTTACTCTGATAAATTCAGAAATGGTTTTAAAGTTGTTTTAAAGGCAATGAAAGGGTACTCACTACTCGGCAAATGGTAGCATTCATTTTGACGACCTATTGCTGACATCTACGTACTTGTATTGCACCTAACTTGCACATTTCAGTTAAATATATGCTGTTGGAAAATAAGAAATGCATATATTTGCGAACGACTTTGAACATTGCATCAGTTTTGTCACATACACATAATTCATGAGCAATCAGGCATCACCTTTTAAGTGCTCGTGAAAGGAATGATTTGCATAATTTAAACATTGGCCTCTAATAACAAAAGCTATGACTGGCAATTTTCGTTGTTGATTGTCTTGATGTGTATACTGGCAATGGACAGTTTGTACTTGGTACGAGTAACATTGCCACCTTCCCTATTAAGTACGTTACAGCCTCGATCACGTATAAGAAAGGCTATCGATAAGGTCCCCGTTCAGGTATGCCGTATGTACTCCATAGTTGTAGTCGGTTAACCTGTAGTCTAGCTGTTTAGTTGTCCGTGTCTTCCACTGTCTTCTGGCCTTGCGTCACCCTGTTGAGCCGTCAGCGTCAGTAGGCCGGATAGCATTTAGATAGTACTGACGTGTCAACGCTCCCCACCGCTCCCCCCGCTTCACCCCCCGCTTCACCAGTGTAAATTACGCGTTATTCCGCCGACCCTCCGCTGTAACCTGAACCTCTTCAGCTGGCATCACCAGCTGATACAGCGGGATCATATTACACCATACGGTCGAGTAAAACCTTGTGTCCCCTGCATTGTGTACCTTGCTCGTCACGGTTTCGTGATGTGCACCTGTCGTGTCTAGTTTGGGTGTTATGCTAGCGAGCAGCCATCTTTGTTATGGGTGCTGCTGCAAACAACAAAAGAGGTTTCAACGGGATCAGCTTCCACGCAACTCACTGGGTCTTTAAAATGTAATTGGAATGTTCCGACAATTGCTTATCACCGTTTGCAACAAAGTGGGTCAAGAAAATGCATGTATGCTTATCAGGAAAGCAGTAGTAATATAACGTACCTGAAACAAGTTTGGCATTGACTAAGGTGCAAACCGTTACGTTGAAGCCTCTTGTCATAGAGAATTGGTGGAGCTGTAGCCGTGCGTCGGACTTGGATTGTCGAGTGAACCCGTATGATCAGTAGTGTGACGTGCACGCTTCCAGCTCCCCAAGGCATGCTATCTCCCCAGCTGTCAACCATCTATTGACTCGTCAGCACAGTCCACACACTGACTAATGTTCGCTGTAGGCGAGTTTCGAGCGACTTATCGTATGTGACTGGGTTGGCGTCACCTTATCATTACTTCCTGCTGTGGTGTTCAATCCCAGCTTATTTTCTTCCATGGATGAGGCGTTCTTAGATCAGGATTTGGGTTCAATTTACTTCATTTTGTCCACTAAAGCCTTTTTGTTTTTCATTACCAAATATAGCCTTGCTAATATTAAACACAAGAAAAAAGCTAACCTCTTTCTCTTTCATTTTCTCTAAGCAAATCAGATCATATTGCATAGTGAATTGCGTAGCGAGGTGTGGCGGATCAGTCGGTCAGACCGTGTAGTCTGCACCACTGCCGCCGGGTCAGGGTCGGACCGTGACGCTCCTCTGCTGGGGCTCCACAGGAGGAGAAGAAGAAGAGGACCGAGACTGACCGCAAGAAGGCCGAGGTGCGAAAGCGTCTCGAGGCTGACTCCCAGGCCAAGAAGGCCAAGAAGGGCTTCATGACCCCAGAGAGGAAGAAGAAGCTCAGGGTAAGCGATTCGACCGCTAGACGTACGAGCAAAAATACTTGTCTTGAAATTTGCCGGTGTTAGATGTTTTACTGTCCTTGACGTTTAATCTGTGAAGCTTCCAACCTGTTGATCACCCGCTTCTGTATTCATATTACCTTCAGACCCTTGGATACGGCAGGAGATTAAGGATAGCCTGTGTTTTCCTTGTTCTCCAAATGTAACGTATTGGTTGTATTCATATCATCTTCGCGCGGCCAGCCGGGTTGTATTTTCCACTTCATTCATCTGCGTTCCACAGTTACTGTTGAGAAAGAAGGCCGCTGAGGAGCTGAAGAAGGAGCAGGAGAGGAAATCCGAGGAGCGGAGGCGAATCATCAACGAGAGGTGTGGACAGAAGAAAAACACAGAGGGCGCCAATGAAGGTAAGCACACCCGCCCCATGCAACTGTGCCTGGTTTTTATAGATGGCTAACCGTATGTAACGTATTCACGGACATACTTATACGTTTCAAATTTCATGGTTATATGATGATCATATCAAAATAATTACATGCAAGGTAAAGTTGGAAATCATAATTGGCTTAAAGAATAATTAGTACATGCATTGTTGCTATATTGTGTATTAGTTGCATGTGTAGTAGTAAAAGTTTAAGTATTGCGATGCCATTCGATTTAGGTAAGCTTACCTAACATCTTTAGAACCCAGCTTCTATCACACTTAGTCGAGAATGTAGTGTGGTTCTCTCAGATTGTTTTTAGTGATTACAACAATTAAGGATTGTCGCACTTTTGAGTCAAATTACTTTTGTCATTTCATTTTATTCCATTCATGGGCGACATACCTGGTGGTTGTAATCGAAGTGTTGTGGGTCGTTGACAGACGTATTTCCCGTTGAAAGATCGCCGCATTTTCCCGTCGGCACTGTCGCATGAACACGACACCTGCATGTGCCCTGTTTCTAGCCGAACTCACCCAGCATTGCCAGGGGTACCAGCAGAAAATCGAGGAGCTCGAGGGCTTCAAGTGGGATCTTGAGCAGGAGGTGGAGGTCAAGGACGCTCAGGTTCGTGATCGGGTAGTGCGGTGACCGATGTCACTCCCTTCCCCCTCCCTCCCTCCCTCCCTCTCTCCCTCTCTTCCACCGTTATCTCTCCCTCTTCTCCACAGGATGGTGAATGTGAAGAGTTTATTGATGATAGATTTTCCGGAGGCTCTTTAGGTTAAGGCTCTGTCTTACGTGACTGTTGTGTATAATCATTGTTGTGTTCCCTCCCTCATTGTAGCCGAACTTCAGACGCTTTGTAGAGAATACCACGAAATCATTGCCCGGCTGGAAGCCGACAAATATGATGTCGATTGGGGTGTTAAAATCAGAGACTATCAGGTAAAAGGATGAATCTAGAGTCCAGCAGAGTCTTAGTAGATTGTAGTAGCTCGCTAAGTGAATGGTAGTATTTGCAGCAAGAGTGTCGGTTGTAGTGTCATTCGAACATGACGTGTGTGTGTGTGGGTGTGTGTGGGTGTGTGTGTGTGTGTGTGAGTCGCAGTTGGATAGTATAGGTTTGAGCTCTATTGGTGGGGCCGAGAGAACTGATTGGCTAAAAGCATGCGTTGCATTGCTGACTTAGAACTTGGCATTTTACGTATTTGAATTAAATTGAATGTGGGACTATTTAATTAGAGAAAAACGTTTGATCGATACTCAAGAAGTTCTGCGAATGAGTATATTGTTGCATCTTGTTGAATGCCAGTGTTAAGAGATATTTTCCTGAGAATGTGGAGAGCAATGAGTATTGCTCATAAAATAGTCCTACAGGTTGCTAAATATACCGTAGTCGTAAAGTTATAGGACTGCTCCTTTGCGGTTAAACCAGATTTAAGCCATGTTTGAAATAGATAGTAGTTGACTCGCAGTCCTATTGAACAGATATGTTTCAATGAGGAGACGTTAAAACAGAAACACCACGGTAGTAGAAACAGCTCCACCTTATCATTAGCTCGGCTAATGGCCTGCAACATACAACACGACCCCCCTGGGTTATGTCGTGAACCGGTCATGCTGTTTGGTTTCATAGCTGTGTAATGTGCATCCAGTATTTATATGCCCTGCATATATGTAGTGGTTATTTAGTATTTAGTATGGTGTTTGTTCTATCAGGAGGGGCATCTCGCATATGATCGAGTTAGGGATATGTCCAGATTGTGTTGCACAACGGTTAGATACAGCCTGCATTGATGAATAGTGCAGTACCGCGCACTGGCAGTTTGCTCCTTTCTGTAATGTATTTAGCTGATGGATGCATTGCGTTGCATGTTATGACCCTTTATCAGTTATGTCGTGAACGTTATGAAGTTATGGATATTTCTGTCTTATGCCGAGTATTTGTCGCTGGTTACCTTCAAGCTGTCCTACGGTATGGTGGAACATTACGTACCTCAGGAATTTTGCCGTAATGTAGTGCTGAAATATCTACTCATTCGCTCTCCTTATTATACTTTACCCTCTAAACTCAGCGTCGCTCTATCATGTTTTTGTATATTCATGATTTGTTTTAATATTTACCCTGTGCCTGCGTTTATTATTCTAGGTGCACCGAACTGACCTATTCGATGCTACTTTCAGATCAACGAACTCAACATGTCGGTGAACGACCTCCGCGGAAAATTGTAAGTTTTTGGCATATTTATGGAAGAGTTCGACGCCTTCCAAATGATTATCATGTGTTTTGTTTCTCTTGTTCAGTGTGTCTATGGTTGGGTTATATGTCGGACTTTGCAGCGATGAGCGGAGACATCGCATGCTTTGAAATCGCTTCACAATTTTGAGAAATTCTATCAAAAATAAGAAGCCGTGAGCAACGTGTGGTTCTCATCCGTCCACAATTAGATACTATACTTTTAGTGACTTTAGTAAATTGTGATGGTTCTTGCAGAATACAGGACCCACTTCTGTGGCTTTTCCCTTTCATTTTTGCTCATATCCTTTCTTTCATTTTTAGCACGTTCAGTTTTACGCTCATAAACTTCCCGAGTCTGTACGTACAGTGTAAACATGTTACTCACTAGTCCTGTCCTTGCAGCATCAAGCCTACCCTCAAGAAGATCTCCAAATACGAGAACAAGTTCGCCAAGCTCCAGAAGAAGGCGGCCGAGTTCAACTTCCGGAACCAGCTCAAGCAGGTGGCGAAGAAGGAGTTCACCATGGACGACGAAGACAAGGACGTGAGTAGAGCCCCGGTCGGTCGGGCACGGCGCTCCCGGTGTACGGCGCTCGGATGGCGTGTAGGCGCCTGTGTCCGTGTGTGTGTCCGTGTGTGTGTCCATGTGTGTCCGTGTGTGTGTCCGTGTGTGTGTCCGTGTGTGTGTCCGTGTGTGTGTCCGTGTGTGTGGTCCGTGTGTGTGTCCGTGTGTGTGTCCGTGTGCGTGTCCGTGTGCGTGTCCGGGTGTGTTCATGTGTGTCCGTGTGTGTCTGTATGTGTCCGTGTGTGTCCGTGTGTGCGTCTGTGTGTGTCTGTATGAATGCGTGTGAACGCGTGTGAACGCGTGTGAGGTGTGAGTATGTGAGTGGACCCGCAGCGCTTCGTGTGCTGGCTTCTCTGTGCTTCGCAAGAGGGGTCTGGGTCATGTATGGATGATATACGGGTATAGAGATGTAGCAGAAATATTTGCGGTGAATGAGCCCTATTAGGAATGTTTTACGGAATTTATCTGGGTAGCCCACTGTGAAGTATAGTTCCAAGTTTGCATGTCGTAATGTAGTGTCAGTAGATTTGCTCATGTCAACACATTTATATTTTGAATTAACTCGATAATGTCAGCTAGATTGCATCTGAATTGGTATACATTGCAGACCAATTGTAATGTATCCGTATAATTGAGTCGATCAATTGCAGTCCCTGTATGATTCGAAATGTCACTGTAAGTGATTAGTTAGACCGTAGATAATCAACAGGCGCCTTTCGTGGCCGTTAGTTCACTGCATTGCCGGCGGGTGATAGAGTCGTCAGTCGTTGGGTGTGTGCCGCTTGCTTGGCTGCGTGCTGGCTGCCGTGCCGCTGGCTGGCGGCCCGGCCCGGCCCGGCCCGGACAGGAATAACCTCTCCTGTGCCGCGGGCGGGGCCGGCCGTGCCAGCCGCCAGCCGGCCGCCCAGCCCTTCTGTGGCTGACGCCGCCCGCTCGGTCTTCTGTCTCTTCCAGGTCAAAGAGAAGGCTGAATGGCAGAAGAAGGCGTAATGTGTGTACCCGCCTCTGTTTGTGTGCCACTCGCCCGCCTGTGGTGGTTCTCTGGGCTGTCATTGTGATTTGTCGGTACTGCTGGTGAGAGGAGGGACGTCGCGCGGTGCTCCCGGCTGGCGGCCGGCGCCGGGCCGCGGGTGCTGTGACAGCGCAGCGCGCCGGGCCACCCGTCGCCGAGAGTTCGGGCGGCGCGGCGCCGGCCGTGTCGGCCGTCCCGGGGCTGGCCGCCGGCCCGGGCGGACGTCCCCATGGGACCGGAGCTGGAAGGGGCCGCTGCTGTGTGCGGGCCTCGCCTGCACCACGCTCATGTATATCAGTCACTGTTACCATTCTGGCACGTTTCCGCACGGGAAGCGCAGCGAAACCGCGCTCAGAAATAAACCAAAAGTAACATCACATGCCACCTAGTTTGTTTGGGCGATGCACGTCCTCCATGGTATGTAGAGCTGGCAGATGACTGTGACAGAGGGGATTGTCCTACGAGGGAGGTAAGATCGCTACGAATATCAAAACTTTATCCGCATGACTGTCATCTTCGAACCTGATCGAAGCCACTCAGGGCTATCGACGTGAGTCCTGTGGGGGCGATCACATCATAGGATATCTAACTGTGTTATCTGTCGTCCGTCCGTTTCTGTAAGCCTCTTACTTTTTTCTCCACTTGAATGACAGTGTTCAGCAGCGTCGCTGGCATTGTGTTTCTGCTTGTGACTGAGATATGTTCTGTATAGGTTTGAATAGGATGTGGCTGGCTTCTCTCCCCATGCTGACGTTGTCCTCTCTTCGCATTCAACCCCGCTTTGCATCGAATGCTTCTGCAGGCGTGCATTAACATCCTCACCCCACAGGCTTCGTTGGTGGAGGAGTTGGGATGCTCTGAGAATGCAAACTTTGCATGTATACTGTTGTTGGTCACCTTTTTTCAATTGTGCTATCGTACTGAATGGTCTGCATATGTCGATTTCGTCATGCCATATGCAATCTACTTTCATTGAATCTTCACTGTTACGTTTCCCTGCCCTAAGCCCAGCTCGGAGACTTAACTAAAAAAACACATCTACAAAAAGATACGGAATTGCATAGTTGTGTCGTTCTTCCATGTAGTCACGATGTCGTTTTTTTTTCTCGAAATACTCCGACGGTGTTATTTTATTGTTAATGGGGCTGGCTCGGGACGGAAAAGTTTGCTGTGAGAACCGTAAGCTGAGCATCGTGCACCTCACGATTCGGGTCGGTATTCGATTGTCCTTCAGAACTCTAACCCGTTTTCTGGTTTTCCAGGCGGGCAAGCCTGACTGGGCGCCAAAGCACGACGAGACGAAGGTAGAGGCGGCGGCGTCATAGAGGAGCTCGCGGTGGTCACTCTCCCTTTGTAGCGCTGGAGAGGCGTTCTGTAGCTAGTCCAGCGCTGTCAGCGCTGGCAGCGCAGCGCAGTCGGCCGTCCCCGCATCCAACGCCATTTACCCGACCGTTCGAACATGTTTTCTGCCGTAGCTGCGGTAGGTTTAATAGCAAGCCCGATATACTCTAGTAACGAACGTCCATTGCTGTTTGGTGATTTGATATGTCGGCGGGAGAGCTGTAGCGCTAGATTCGAGGCCCGCCTTTCTTGCCCTTGTAGTAGCGCTGTGTAGACTTGAGACAGCGGCAGTTGTGTAGCTGGTCCCCGAGGAGGTGGTACCTGTCCTGTGTGCTGCTGTCTGCTGTCTGCCGTCGGCCGGAGATATACGCGGACAACCAGAGGCGGCTAGTCTGTGATGTGCGTGGGATATGACGCGCGCGTTTGACGTACGAAGACCGGGCCCTGCAGCCAGAAACGCCGGTAGTAGTAGAAGTACTCGTAGCTGCGCAGATGTAAGCATTAGTCGAACTGCTGGTAAGTTCTCGTTTGTGTTGGCAGTATTGGCAGGCTTCACCGTCGTCTTGTAACGCTTCACTTGTAAACACTTGCTTGAAGTAAAGTAACCCCAAACATTCGAAAGGCTCAACTTACCGTCCGTTTAACCATCGGTTCATGCTTTTCTTTCACATGTTGCTTTTCTTCCCATTTTAGCGACATACATGTTCTATCAGGCTTTTTCTTTCAGACTTCGTTCCAAATAACCTGATGTAGTTATCTAACCGACTCGCACAAAACACTGCTGTTCTGATAACCGCCAATTATGAAGGATGTGCTCTTATATTTTTCCTAAAAGGTAGATTTATAATTTATTTTGTTTCTGTATTATGCGTGTATTGCTATTTGATCATTGCATCATTATATTCTTGCGCCCAAACTGATACTTGTCCTGTGCTGCGTTTATCTTTTCATTTTCCCTTGTTGATCTTTGTGTAGTAAGCGAATAAAGCAATGCGTGTTACTAATTGAAAATATGACAGTAACTGATATGTTGTTTTGTTTCATCGCCCTATTTTTATTGTAATTAAAATCTAGCGAGGACAAACTTACGGCGCAAAAACGCAGTATTCAGCTCCCGTGAAATCGGCCAGATATAGGATATTCCCAGTGCCCATGTGTTCACATGTGATCGCTTATAAATATATGTGGCGTAAGTGTGACCGCTGAGGTGATGCTCTGTACACAGACTGATGAGGAGCAGGGCGAGGACGGGGAGGCAACCGACGACGCCCCGCCCGAAGGTCAGTCGGGCCCGGCGGCCACGCCGCCACTGAAGCGCAAACGTGATCACGACTCAGACAGCGGTTAGCTCTGGTTCAGTCCTGACCTGACCCAACCTGGCCTGACCTGACCGGACCTTACCTGGCCTGACCTGACCTGATGTGGCCTCCCTCTCTCCACCCGGCCCGGTCACGACCCGACCCGACCTGACCTGCCCGACTCACTGTAGTTTGAACACCCTCACCGCAACACAGATTAGCAGCATCACAGGATTGGGCGTCTAGCGACTGGGCTGTGGCGGAACTTTAAAAACAACTTTCAACTGCAGCCGAAATAGTTCACTGTTAGATGACGCTACCACTAGTATCTGTCTCGTTTGCTTGAAGTTAGCTTTGTACTAGTTGAGATACCAGCTCGTCTGAACTTGAAAAATCGATTCTATGGGTGTCATGTATTGGACAATTACACATGCACATTTAATGCACACATTGTGAGAGACATTTTCCAAACGAACAGTCGCATTGTGTTGTAACTTGTATCTACAATGAATCAGTGCTGTAGTGACGCTGATGACATACCGACTGGGTAGACACTGATGGCCTACTGATGGCCGACTGATGACGTGCGAGTACTGACGTAGATGACGCGTTAACGACGAGCTTTCGGCGTGCTGACGGCATGTTGCTGACGTCTGGTCTGAGTAACGATGCGCTGCAGACTGTATGATGCCGTGTTGCCGCCGTGCTGCTGACGTCTGGTCTGGGTAACGATGCGCTGCAGACTGTATGATGCCGTGCTGCCGCCGTGCTGCTGACGTCTGGTCTGAGTAACGATGCGCTGCAGACTGTATGATGCCGTGCTGCCGCCGTGCTGCTGACGTCTGGTCTGAGTAACGATGCGCTGCAGACTGTATGATGCCGTGCTGACGGCATGCTGCTGACGTCTGGTCTGGGTAACGATGCGCTGCAGACTGTATGATGCCGTGTTACCGCCGTGCTGCTGACGTCTGGTCTGAGTAACGATGCGCTGCAGACTGTATGATGCCGTGTTACCGCCGTGCTGCTGACGTCTGGTCTGAGTAACGATGCGCTGCAGACTGTATGATGCCGTGTTACCGCCGTGCTGCTAACGTGTCGGTGACGTGTCGGTGACGCGTGTGACGTGTCGGTGACGTGTCGGTGACGTATGTGACGTGTCAGTGACGTGTCAGTGACATGTCAGTGACGTATATGTGACGTGTGTGACGTGTCGGTGACGTGTGATGTATCAGTGGCGTGGGTGACGTGTCGGTGACTATGTGGCGTGTCGGTGACGTGTGTGACGTGTAGGTGATGTGTGGGTGACGTGACAGTGACGTGACAGTGACGTGTGTGACGTGGCGGTGATGTGTGATGTGTCAGTGACGTATGTGACGTGTCGGTGACGTGTGTGACGTGTCGGTGTCGTGTGTGACGAATCGGTGACGTGTGTAACGTGTAGGTGACGTGTGTGACGTGTCAGTGACGTGTAAGTGACGTGTAAGTGACGTGTAAGTGACGTGTATGTGACGTGTGTGATGTGTCGGTGACGTGTGATGTGTCGGTGACGTGTGTGACGTGTCGGTGACGTGTGTGACGTGTGATGTCGGTCGGCAGACCCCGGCGAGGCGGCGCCACCGGCCAGCGAGGAGACACCCCCGGAGGAGGTGGCCGTCGAGTGACTTGGCCCGGCTGCCGTGTCCTGCTACGTCTACTACTCTGTCTGTCTGTCTGTCCGTCTGGCGCGCTTCTCGCCCTCTCTCCGCCTGGGTGGTGTCGGGGGCACACAGGCCACAGCGCGTGCCGGCCTCCACCTGCGCGACCCACCGGCCGGCAGCGCGTGTCTCCAGCGTGCGGCCCGCCCGGTGCGCGCGCAGAGCTGTCGCAACTGTCACACACACACACACACACACACACACACACACACACACACACACACACACACACACACACACACACACACACACACACACACACACACACACACACACACACACACACACACACACACACACACACACACACACACACACACACACACACACACACACACACACACACACACACACACACACACACACACACACACACACACACACACACACACACACACACACACACACACACACACACACACGCGCGCGCGCGCGCGCACACACACACACACACACACACACACACACACACACACATTTGTCGTCTGTGGGTACGTTTTCCAGGCGCGCGAGACGCTTGGGCACCGAGGTAGCGGCCGCTTCGCTACACTCCGTGAATAGTGGCGGTGCTATATTTTGCCCGGAAGGCAAAGACAATAAAAGGAATCCTGTTTATAGATTGGTGTTTTTCTCGACAACGTGGAGAGCGAGCGCCAGTGTAATCGTCGTCGGGGTCTCTTATACCGACCCGAGGGGAAACAGGAAAATGTCGCCTGTATCCAGGTTCGAACCTGGAATCCGTGGAATCCGAGCCCAACGTTCCACCAACTGAGCTACCCGTACACCTGCGTCTGGTTAAAGGGAATGTTTCACCTTTGTATTAGTTTCACACTGAGATAGACATTATCTTGGGCCGGTATTGAAATGTCTAAATTACTAAGGTCATTTTTCCCAAAACTTATCAGTTTTTAAGCAATTTGATTTACCATTTGCAAAATGACTCCAGGCTGGTGCAGCCACTGATTGGCTGACAGACACTTTTTCAGCCAATCCCACTTTGTCAGGCAATCAGCAGCGGTCGATAGCTCAATGATGACATCATTCACCCAAATCTAAAAACTTAACTTGTATAAAGTTAAGTGACTTTTCGAGTGAATAAATATCACCATCGTTTTCAGCAGCACTTACTTCATATTTCCTACTACAACCAGCGTATATTTGACAACTTTCAGAAAGGTGAAACATTCTCTTTAATGACTGGTATGGGTTTAGGGTCAGCTATTGCCGAAACAGATGTTCAGCGATGGCATGTTCCGCGCCACGGTAAAATCCATGGTTTTTCCGACACAAGATCGCACGGTCATGAACAGACTTCTCAATACTGTCAGTTTATTGCCCGCAACTTACGTGCTAAGAAACGTAATACACACAAATGTGACGATATTAGTGCTGTGTTAACACTTCCAATTATGGAAGTGACGTGTATGTGACGACACACATCCAATTATGGAAGCATGCTTTTCAGTCATTATCAGCTTATATCACTTCTCACGGATCGTAAGTACAAATCCACGGACTTCCGTTCTTCTCAGCCTCGGTCCTAAATCGTTAGTCACACGCTGTGTGTAGCATTACAGGGGAGCACTATATATAATGTGTAGCATCACAGGGGTTCCAGTCTACGCGGTGCGACAGCGCAGTCGGTGCCCGGTGGACACCGCTGGCGCCGTCTCCCCTCCAGTCTGACACCGGCAAACAGGACTGCAACACGCCGAGCGCCACGCGCGTTGCAGTCTGTACCACACGCACGCATGAACGTACCTGAAAGTTCATAAACGCATGAACGCATGAACGTATATATACATATATACACACGCGTGAACGTACGCAGGCTGTGCATGCTTGCTCGCACGCACAGTGCACACTTCCTGAGCATCATAAACACGATAACAGAACAGAGCCATCTCGGCCATGCCGATAACGTGCACGACGGATGCATTTCCTTACGCTGTTTCGTTGGAGCAAAACTATTTATTACGCTGCGTATATAGTCACGATACGCATGTCATGAGACGACGATTTCCCACGCACAATCAAGTCGTCTTCTGTAAGCAACGCTCCTCGTGTTTGGAGCAACTCTTGATTCGACCAGCACTGTAACAGCAGTGACCAGCTCGCCTGCTATGGTCGTGTGCCGCCAGGGACGCTCACCCTGGTCCAACGCCGACCAAACAGCACACCTTAAGCAGGGGGCCTGTCAGGGAATCACACCTTAAACAGGGGGCTGTCGGGGAATCACACCTTAAACAGGGCGGTCGGGGAATCACACCTTAAACAGGGGCCTGTCGGGGAATCACACCTTAAACAGGGGTCTGTCGGGGAATCACACCTTAAACAGGGGACCTGTCGGGGAATCACACCTTAAACAGGGGGCTGTCGGGGAATCACACCTTAAACAGGGTGGTCTGTCGGAGAATCACACCTTAAACAGGGGCTGTCGGGGAATCACACCTTAAACAGGGGACCTGTCAGGGAATCACACCTTAAACAGGGGGCTGTCGGGGAATCACACCTTAAACAGGGGCTGTCGGGGAATCACACCTTAAACAGGGGACCTGTCGGGGAATCACACCTTAAACAGGGGCCTGTCGGGGAATCACACCTTAAACAGGGGGCCTGTCCGGGAATCGAACCCCGATCGCCGGCAAAGGAGGCAGCGACTGCGCCAACTCGCTACCTGTAATGTAAGTACTATCAACATGAACTGTTCTTTAGCCAGCTGCATCTGTGGTCAGTACCTTGTCGGACAACACAAAAACACATAATTCCACCGGCCTTGTTGCATAATACCTTCGATCACACATTATGTTGGTATTGATATGTGATTAAAGTTAAGTACACCAGTCACACAAACACAAACAATAAATAGATCGTGGTGTTGGTGATCGTGCCGGATCTCAGAGTTGGTCGACCCCGACCGTTCAGTGTATGCCATTTGTCTCCGGAACCCAGCGACAATCAACAAATTCCTAAGCGATTCTTCGCGGTCGAGAAGAATTGCTTAGGAAGAATCGAAGAAAGCTGGGACCGTCGGCGCTACTCCTCCTGCCAATGTGTGGCTCTCACATCTCTCACAGCTGAGAGATGCGGCTCTAACAGCTGAGAGGCGGGGCTCTCACAGCTGGGAGATGTGGCTCTCACAACTCTCAGAGCTGGGAGGTGTGGCTCTCACAGCTCTCACAGCTGGGAGGTGCGGTTCTCACAGCTCTCAGAGCTGGGATGTGTGGCTCTCACAGCTCTCTCAGAGCTGGGAGGTGCGGTTCTCACAGCTCTCTCAGAGCTGGGAGGTGCGGTTCTCACAGCTCTCTCAGAGCTGGGAGGTGCGGCTCTCACAGCTCTCTCAGAGCTGGGAGGTGCGGTTCTCACAGCTCTCTCAGAGCTGGGAGATGCGGCTCTCACAGCTCTCTCAGAGCTGGGAGATGCGGCTCTCACAGCTCTCTCAGAGATGGGAGATGTGGCTCTCACAGCTCTCAGAGCTGGGAGGTGCGGCTCTCACAGCTCTCAGAGTTGGGAGGTGACTCGCGGCGTCTCGAAGCCGCCGTTGTCGCAGCCGCTCTCCTCTGTCTCTGTGACGGTGTGTAGTCGACTTGGGTCCAGGGGCACGGCCGGATCCGATACGGAGTCCGAGTCGACACGGGGGGCCGGCACGCAGCTGTGCCGCCGCAGCACGTCCTGACAGTGGACGGCGGACAGTCACCACACAGTCATACAGTCATATGCAGTCATACAACTATCACGGTCACGTGCCCTCATATTCAGTCACAACACCGTCACATACCGCCGCACGTCGTCATATGGCCATTAGCCGTCATTAGGCCGTCACGTGCCGTCACTAACAGTCACGTACCGTCACTAACACTCACATACCGTCACTAAAAGTCACGTACCGTCATTTACAGTCACGTACCGTCATTTACAGTCACGTACCTTCATTTACAGTCACGTGCCGTCATATATCCTAAGGCAACAAAACAGCAGTTCCGAGAGCACAGCAGAGAATTCTGGACTGGAACGATACACACCAATGCAGCCTAGCCGCTGCTGCAGACACCATTGCTCGGTACTGACCGTCTGCCCGGTGTTGGCGGCGTCCGACCCCAGCCGGGACAGGCTGCTCTCCAGTCGCTTCCTCAGCAGTGCCGCAGTCACCAGGATCGACTTCCTGCGGCCGAGCGCCGGCTCTCCGCCGTAGCTGCTCGCTGACGACACGGTGCTCTGCGTCTCGCTCTCCGATGAGGATGTGCACTCCTTGATGACCACAGATTTGGAGAGCGACTCCACCTGCTTCCGCATCATCTGCAGGTGGACGGGAGGGAGTGTCAGCTGCGAAGACGGTCCAGCAACAGGAAATACACTGTGTCACAAATACACCGGGTTGCGTACAGGAGTGATTGCATTCATCACTCGCCGACCAGAGCGCCAGTCACTTTCCAACATCACCCTGTAGCCATGGGTGGATAATGTAGTATGGCAGGTGTGGCACAGGTCACACCAACTTTTAAGTTGGTGTGGCAGAGCCACGCCAACATTTCATTTTGTGTAATGCAAATGTATTGGAGCATCTTGTCAGCATATGAAAGAAGAAGAAAAAATAGCACTAGAATACCCTTTGGCCATCCAACTTTGGAAACGATTCTCCACTCATGCCTGTATCTGTCTACACAGTACACACTACACACAAACATACGCAATGAGTGATCCCTATTTGAAATGTGGCGGATGGTGCCCTGGAGCTGATTAGAGCAGTGGTTCTCAGCGTCAAGGGTATGGTTATTGGTTACTCCCTTTTGATGACCAGAAAGACTCGTTGTCCCGCTCCCATAGTGCAGACCGCAGTTCTCGTCTTCAAGCTATGCGGTACAGCATAACTTCAGGCGTTTACTACTAGTGCCATCTAGGGACAGGAATATAAGGAGACGTGTGCTTTGTTCTTAGGCTAAAGCAGTGGTTCCCAGTGTATGAAAACACGCAAACCGTAAAACAAAGCTGAACATCATTTGACATGAATTGTTTTTGACGGGTTTTGCGTTAATGTGGTGACAGCGAAACAGAAACTGGGAAATAGATCTGTGTGTGCATTGTGCGACATCATTATACAAATCGGCTAAAATGTCCAACTCAGCGGCTCATTCATCATTACCCCCAAGGCTCCATTACTCCAAGTGTGATAATTACCCCCTATTTGAAACTCACTGGATTAGAGCATCACACAGCGGTCTGACTGACAGTGGCGGCGGATCGTATTTTCGGATGGGGGAGGGCAAAGTAACCCAGGGGGCCCCTCGCCCAAAGGGCCAAAGCCCCCCCCCCCCCCCCAAAAAAAAAAAACGCGAAAGTGTATCTCCTCGGATTTGGGCCACTGTATTTTCCGGGGCTCCTAAATGGCCGCAAAAAACGTCGGGCAGGCCCATGTTGAAGTATCAGGCCTTCTGAGGGCCCCCTCAGGCCTACCGAGGGTCTCCCTCAGGCCGACTGAGTGCCTTCTGTCGGCCGTAGAAGGCCCATCAGGCTGTCTGGGGGCACATCGGGCCCTGGGTCAGTGTTTCGGTGAAACAAAATCGAGCCAACTTCTTGAAGGGTCCCTCTCACAAATTTATGGGGGGAAATCATATGCCTGCCCCCCCCCCCCCCCCCCCTAACTTCTTGAGTGTGGGGTGGGAAGCTGCCCCCCCCCCCCCCCCCCCCCCTCCCCCGTTATCCGCCGCCACTGCTGACTGATCGACATCTGAATGATTGCGTCCCTGTCTACCTCCTTGATTGACTGACTGACTGACTGACAGTTTGACTGAGTGAATATCGGAGTGCTTGCCTGCATTCCTGACCGGGCGGAACTGACCAGTTTGCGCTGCAGCGCCTTGCGCAGCTCCTGTTGCTGCCGGAGCACGTCCGTGGCCTCGGCGCCCTTGGCGCTCGGGGTCAGGTAGAACCCGTGCGGGATGCCGCCGTACATCTCCGGCTTGAGGATCGAGTCGACGTGCACCATGAGGATCGGCTCCGGCGCCACGATGGTCACGCCGTACGTTTCCCAGCGGTGCTGCTCCTTAGCCGGGCCCCAGCTGGCGTCCGGCTGCCACAGCGACGTCTGCAGCGTGTAACATAAACGTGATATTAGTGGTGTGTGACGGTGAAGCGACTCATTCACTGGGTAGCATACGGAGGTAAGGTCAGACTATGTAGATTAGTGACACTATGTCTTGTTCGTGGAACATGGTGCTGGCTTCAATGGGGGTGACAGAGGACGATATTTATCCCGCCGTACCTGTCCACTGCCCTCGGGGCTGACCTGTCCCCTGCCCTCGGGGCTGACCTGTCCCCTGCCCTCGGGGCTGACCTGTCCCCTGCCCTAGGGGCTGACCTGTCCCCTGCCCTCGGGGCTGACCTGTCCCCTGCCCTCGGGGCTGACCTGTCCCCTGCCCTCGGGGCTGACCTGTCCCCTGCCGTCGGGGCTGACCTGTCCCCTGCCCTCGGGGCTGACCTGTCCCCTGCCCTCGGGGCTGACCTGTCCCCTGCCCTCGGGGCTGACCTGTCCCCTGCCCTCGGGGCTGACCTGTCCCCTGCCCTCGGGGCTGACCTGTCCCCTGCCCTCGGGGCTGACCTGTCCCCTGCCCTCGGGCTGACCTGTCCCCTGCCGTCGGGGCTGACCTGTCTCCTGCCCTCGGGGCTGACCTGTCCCCTGCCCTCGGGGGCTGACCTGTCCCCCTTCCCTAGGGGCTGACCTGTCCTCCTTCCCTCGGGGGATGACCTGTCCCCTGCCGTCGGGGCTGACTGTCACCACCCGTCGGGAGCTGACATGCCTCCATGTCCGTACCTGTCTCCTGTCGTTGGTGGCTGACCTGCCTAGCTTACGTACCTCTCCGTCCTTCAGCGGCCGGATGGCGTCCAACATCAGCAGGATGAAGGCGACCAGCAGCGGCGCCATGCCCACCATGCCGCCCACCACGTTAACCCAGAGAGGCAGCGTTTCGCCGCCGTACCGCGGCACAGCGTAGTCGGCGATACCGAACACCAGCAACACCTTCACATACAGAAGTACACGTCAACAGGGGGTCAGAAGCAGCAGCACCTTCACAGACAGAAGCACACGGCAACAGGGGTCAGAAGCAGCAGCACCTGCACAGACAGAAGTATACGTCAACAGGGGCCAGACACCAGCAACACCTTCACAGACAGAAGTACACGTCAACAGGGGTCAGACACCAGCAACACCTTCACAGACAGAAGTACACGTCAACAGGGGTCAGAAGCAGCAACACCTTCACAGACAGAAATATACGTCAACAGGGGTCAGACACCAGCAACACCTGCACAGACAGAAGTACACGTCAACAGGGGTCAGACACCAGCAACACCTGCACAGACAGAAGTATACGTCAACAGGGGTCAGACACCAGCAACACCTGCACAGACAGAAGTATACGTCAACAGGGGTCAGAAGCAGCAGCACCTTCACAGACAGAAGTACACGTCAACAGGGGCCAGACACCAGCAACACCTTCACAGACAGAAGTAAACGTCAACAGGGGGTCAGAAGCAGCAGCACCTGCACAGACAGAAGGACACGTCAACAGAGGCCAGATACCAGCAACACCTGCACAGACAGAAATGTACGTCAACAAGGGCCAGACAGCAACAGCATATTCACAGACAGAGGTACACGCCAACAGGGGTCAGAAGCAGCAGCACCTTCACAGACAGAAGTACACGTCAACAGGGGTCAGACACCAGCAACACCTTCACAGACAGAAGTACACCTCAACAGGGGTCGGAAGCAGCAACACCTTCACAGACAGAAGTACACGTCAACAGGGGTCAGACAGCAGCAACACCTTCACAGACAGAAGTATGCGTCAACAGGGGTCAGACACCAGCAACACCTTCACAGACAGAAGTACACGCCAACAGGGGTCAGACACCAGCAACACCTGCACAGACAGAAGGACACGTCAACAGGGGTCAGGCACCAGCAACACCTGCACAGACAGAAGTATATGTCAACAGGGGTCAGACACCAGCAACACCTGCACAGACAGAAGGACACGTCAACAGGGGCCAGACAGCAGCAACACCTTCACAGACAAAAGTACACGTCAACAGGGGTCAGACACCAGCAGCACCTTCACAGACAGAAGTACACGTCAACAGGGGCCAGACACCAGCAACACCTGCACAGACAGAAGGACACGTCAACAGGGGTCAGACACCAGCAACACCTTCACAGACAGAAGGACACGTCAACAGGGGCCAGACAGCAGCAACACCTTCACAGACAGAAGCACACGTCAACAGGGGTCAGAAGCAGCAGCACCTGCACAGACAGAAGTATACGTCAACAGGGGCCAGACACCAGCGACACCTTCACAGACAGAAGGACACGTCAACAGGGGTCAGAAGCAGCAGCACCTTCACAGACAGAAGTGCACGTCAACAGGGGCCAGACAGCAGCAACACCTTCACAGACAGAAGTACACGTCAACAGGGGCCAGACAGCAGCAACACCTTCACAGACAGAAGTATACGTCAACAGGGGTCAGACACCAGCAACACCTTCACAGACAGAAGTACACGTCAACAGGGGCCAGACACCAGCAACACCTTCACAGACAGAAGTACACGTCAACAGGGGCCAGACAGCAGCAACACCTTCACAGACAGAAGTACACGTCAACAGGGGTCAGACACCAGCAACACCTGCACAGACAGAAGGACACGTCAACAGGGGTCAGGCACCAGCAACACCTGCACAGACAGAAGTATATGTCAACAGGGGTCAGACACCAGCAACACCTGCACAGACAGAAGGACACGTCAACAGGGGCCAGACAGCAGCAACACCTTCACAGACAAAAGTACACGTCAACAGGGGTCAGACACCAGCAGCACCTTCACAGACAGAAGTACACGTCAACAGGGGCCAGACACCAGCAACACCTGCACAGACAGAAGGACACGTCAACAGGGGTCAGACACCAGCAACACCTTCACAGACAGAAGTACACGTCGACAGGGGTCAGACACCAGCAACACCTGCACAGACAGAAGGACACGTCAACAGGGGCCAGACAGCAGCAACACCTTCACAGACAGAAGCACACGTCAACAGGGGTCAGAAGCAGCAGCACCTGCACAGACAGAAGTATACGTCAACAGGGGCCAGACACCAGCGACACCTTCACAGACAGAAGGACACGTCAACAGGGGTCAGAAGCAGCAGCACCTTCACAGACAGAAGTGCACGTCAACAGGGGCCAGACAGCAGCAACACCTTCACAGACAGAAGTACACGTCAACAGGGGCCAGACAGCAGCAACACCTTCACAGACAGAAGTATATGTCAACAGGGGTCAGACACCAGCAACACCTTCACAGACAGAAGTACACGTCAACAGGGGCCAGACACCAGCAACACCTTCACAGACAGAAGTACACGTCAACAGGGGCCAGACAGCAGCAACACCTTCACAGACAGAAGTACACGTCAACAGGGGTCAGAAGCAGCAGCACCTTCACAGACAGAAGTACACGTCAACAGGGGTCATACACCAGCAACACCTGCACAGACAGAAGTATACGTCAACAGGGGCCAGACAGCAACAGCATATTCACAGACAGAGGTACACGCCAACAGGGGCCAGACAGCAGCAACACTTTCACAGACAGAAGTACACGTCAACAGGGGTCAGACACCAGCAACACCTTCACAGACAGAAGTACACGTCAACAGGGGTCAGACACCAGCAACACCTACACAGACAGAAGTACACGTCAACAGGGGTCAGACACCAGCAACACCTGCACAGACAGAAGTACACCTCAACAGGGGTCAGAAGCAGCAACACCTTCACAGACAGAAGTACACGTCAACAGGGGTCAGACACCAGCAACACCTGCACAGACAGAAGTACACGTCAACAGGGGCCAGACAGCAGCAACACCTTCACAGACAGAAGTACACGTCAACAGGGGTCAGAAGCAGCAGCACCTTCACAGACAGAAGTACACGTCAACAGGGGTCAGACAGCAGCAACACCTTCACAGACAGAAGTACACGTCAACAGGGGCCAGACAGCAGCAACACCTGCACATACTCTTTTTTTGCTTTTTTCACCTTTTATTTTTTTCGACACATCCAATCAAAACAAATAATTAAAACAGAATTCCTCCAAACAGAACATACAAACACTTAAACACATTACAACCAACGAACATTCAAACATCCATACACCATTAACAGCATCCTAGTCCGTAGGCATCCGGCCCCCGCCCGCGCCGCCTCGCGTTTTTCAGCGGCTCCCGTTCGCGAAGCGGCGCCCCCTCGCCACCGGCCGGGCGTGCGAGCCGTCGACCACCTGGGTCGGCGACCCGCACCCCCGACCGGCCGACCGACCCCGCAAAATATGCTGGGGCCGGTCTCGGGTTAGCCCGGGTGGGGAATGGGCGGGGGCCTATCCTGTCCTGCCTATGATCTATTCTACATCATATCCTTGTTGTATCCTCATTGAATATCTCCCTGCTTCATAACAGGTGCTGATCAATTTATAAAGTTGTATCTAAACTATTCAGAAGAGCCCATTTATTGTGGCAATCATCTATATTCCCATTCATCGTCGCATTGTATTTCTCACTTAGTTTGTCCGCCTGGAGAATGCTTAATAACGCAAAGATCGATGGACTTCTCTTTGAATAAATTATCTGTACCTGCACATACTTGATGAATAACACGTCCATAGATCGGTGTAAGACAGCAGTAATGACACCTGCACAAAGCTGCAGCAAGGTTGAGCTTGTATGGCAGCACAGGCACATCGCCAACAACGCCGCATAAAATGCACTAGCTAGAGTTTCAGATTTAATCTTCCATTGCCAGCTTCAATGAGATTATAACAATTAATTTCCATCAAACTACAGTGGATTAGTTATAGTTTCGCTGCATCAAATCATTCCGATCGCTGCACAGCCAGCACTGACCAGGTGAACGAAGGGCACGCCGAACTTCCACATGTGGGTCCACCACAGTGAGGGCCGCGTGCCGAGCATGACCTCCACATTGCCGGCCCACTTCTGCACCCCATACACCCAGCAGAGAGCGATGCTCTCCACGGCGCCGACCAGCAGCGGGCCCCAGGTCAGCAGGTGACGGTCCAGCGCGCAGATCAGGTCCAGGCCGTGCTGGGGACGGCACACAGACACACACGCGTCAACACCCCATACACCCAGCAGAGGGCGATGCTCTCCACGGCGCCGACCAGCAGCGGGCCCCAGGTCAGCAGGTGACGGTCCAGCGCGCAGATCATGTCCAGGCCGTGCTAGAGACGGTACACAGACACACACACACACACACACACACACACACACACACACACACACACACACACACACACACACACACACACACACACACACACACACACACACACGTCAACACACGATACACACGGCCAACAATGGTTTGATTTACGTCATCGCCGTTCTCAGCTGCATGTTCAGAAATCGTGCACCACTGTTTGATGACTTATTCGATTTTCGACTGCAAGTGCGGCTACATTGGCAATAGGAATAATGTTTCCTACAATGCCGAATATCAACCGATGGGAGATCGCAGTTTGTTGCCCTCCAACTCAGCCCTCCACCCTCCCTGGGTGAGAAGGTAAAATAGTTTGGCAATAGACGGCGAAATAGATGAACTTGTGCTCAGCGCGCTGTGGAACCCAGTTTCTGCTGCGACCAGCGCCACTCACCGAGCCGACCAGCGCCACTCACCGAGCCGACCAGCACCACTCACCGAGCCGACCAGCGCCACTCACCGAGCCGACCAGCGCCACTCATCGAGCCGACCAGCGCCACTCACCGAGCCGACCAGCGCCACTCACCGAGCCGACCAGCGCCACTCACCGAGACGACCAGCGCCACTCACCGAGCCGACCAGCGTTACTCACCGAGCCGACCAGCGCCAGTCCTGTGCCCAGCATCAGCAGGCAGCAGCCGATCACCACCTGCAGCCTCTTCCTGCGCCAGCGGTCGAAGCGCAGCTCGAACGGCGCGCGCAGCACCGGTTCCACCCAGAAGCAGAGGTAGCGGTGTCCCATGACCGCCAGCAGCAGGAAGAAGAGGGCGGACCAGACGGGTGGCGCCGGCAGCAGCAGCAACGCCTGGCTGAACACCACCAGCATCAGCTCTGGGCCTGTCGTGAAGTCGGCCGCGTCAGTAGAGGACCTCAGCACACACAGGATCACACACAGGAGAACATGGGGCGGTTAGCACTGGCCCATGTCAGTGGCTGGCCTTAGCATCACACGGGATTTCACTCAGGAGAACGCAGACGTGTGCATGGCGTTTTGTCAGCGGATGCCCAGCTGTCATGCAAGATAATTCACACTTGACACTACAGGAGACTAGCACCGGCGGCGAGACACAACCCCATACACATCACACGGATCACTGAGAGCTGTGACACACCGAATTGTCCTCGCCGGCGACGCACGTACCGTTTTTGATGACATCGGCCACGTCCTCGTTGAGCCGCTGCGACAGGAAGCCGAGGATGATGAAGGCAGCGAGCGTGACCACCACCGCTGCCACCATCTTGACGGCGAACAGGACGAGCACGTCCCTCCGCAGGTTGTGCCGGAACCGGTGCCGACTGCCGTAGCAGACCACGCTGCCGGTGCAGATGCCGAACGACAGCACCAGCTGGCCGAACGCGTCCAGCCAGATCTGAGCAGGAGGACGAGGGGCACGGTCACCGGCTGTACGGAGGGGAACGAGAAGGCGAGCGATGACAGCGACATCTTTATTGAAGGCGCACCGGACACGAGTCACGGCGACAGTTGGAAACCAGTAGAAAATGGGATTGTTTGCGTAAACAAAACATCACGGGTAGCTTGTTTTTACTTCCAGCATCGGAGGACAAGTTTGAGAAACTTGCATGCATATCGTGCCTTGAATGAATACAGAATGTCCTGAGCGAATAGTGGGGAGGGGGGTCGGCGGCAGGAGGTGTTACCTGCCGTGCTGTGCTGCCAACAGGGTGGTGTGGTGAATATAGAGGACGCTGCTAGCAGCCGAGTGTCCCAATGTCCTACACTGCCCGAGTAGTCCAGGACCGTACGTGACTGACGTCAGAGTGTCCCACACTGAGTGACCTCAGAGTGTCCCACGCTGAGTGACCTCAGAGTGACCCACACTCACTGACCTCAGAGTGACCCACTGACCTCAGAGTGACCCACTGACCTCAGAGTGTCCCACGCTGACTGACCTCAGAGGGACCCACTGATCTCAGAGTGACCCACGCTGACAGACCTCAGAGTGTCCCACTGACCTCAGAATGACCCACTGACCTCAGAGTGACCCACTGACCTCAGAGTGGCCCACGCTGACTGACCTCAGAGTGACCCACGCTGACTGACCTCAGAGTGTCCCACGCTGACTGACCTCAGAGTGTCCCACGCTGACTGACCTCAGAGTGTCCCACGCTGACTGACCTCAGAGTGTCCCACGCTGACTGACCTCAGAGGGACCCACTGACCTCAGAGTGTCCCACGCTGACTGACCTCAGAGTTCCTCACGCTGAGTGACATCAGAGTGACCCACTGACCTCAGAGTGCCCCACGCTGACAGACCTCAGAGTGTCCCGCGCTGACTGACCTCAGAGTGTCCCACGCTGAGTGACCTCAGAGTGACCCACACTCACTGACCTCAGAGTGACCCACTGACCTCAGAGTGACCCGCGCTGACTGACCTCAGAGTGTCCCACGCTGACTGACCTCAGAGTGTCCTGCGCTGAGTGACCTCAGAGTGTCCCACTGACCTCAGAGTACCCACGATGACGGACCTCAGAGTGTCCCACTGACCTCAGAGTGTCCCACGCTGAGTAACCTCAGAGTGTCCCACTGACCTCAGAGTGACCCACGCTGACGGACCTCAGAGTGTCCCACTGACCTCAGAGTGACCCCACACTGACTGACCTCAGAGTGACCCACTGACCTCAGAGTGACCCACACTGACTGACCTCAGAGTGTCCCACACTGACTGACCTAAGAGTGACCCACGCTGACTGACCTCAGAGTGACCCACTGACCTCAGAGTGACCCACTGACCTCAGAGTGTCCCACACTGGCTGACCTCAGAGTGACCCACTGACCTCAGAGTGTCCCACACTGACTGACCTCAGAGTGTCCCACACTGACTGACCTTAGAGTGACCCACACTGACTGACCTCAGAGTGACCCACTGACCTCAGAGTGACCCACACTGACTGACCTCAGAGTGACCCACTGACCTCAGAGTGACCCACACTGACTGACCTCAGAGTGACCCACTGAGCTCAGAGTGTCCCACACTTACTGACCTCAGAGTGACCCACTGACCTCAGAGTGACCCACTCTGACTGACCTCAGAGTGACCCACACTGACTGACCTCAGAGTGACCCACTGATCTCAGAGTGCCCCACACTGACTGACCAAAGAGTGACCCACTGACCTCAGAGTGACCCACACTGACTGACCTCAGAGTGTCCCACACTGACTGACCTCAGAGTGACACACACTGACTGCCCTCAGAGTGACCCACACTGACTGACCTCAGAGTGTCCCCACTGACTGACCTCAGAGTGACCCACTGACCTCAGAGTGACCCACACTGACTGACCTCAGAGTGACCCACTGAGCTCAGAGTGTCCCACACTTACTGACCTCAGAGTGACCCACTGACCTCAGAGTGACCCACTCTGACTGACCTCAGAGTGACCCACACTGACTGACCTCAGAGTGACCCACTGATCTCAGAGTGCCCCACACTGACTGACCAAAGAGTGACCCACTGACCTCAGAGTGACCCACACTGACTGACCTCAGAGTGTCCCACACTGACTGACCTCAGAGTGACACACACTGACTGCCCTCAGAGTGACCCACACTGACTGACCTCAGAGTGACCCACTGACCTCAGAGTGACCCACACTGACTGACCTCAGAGTGACCCACGCCGACTGACCTCAGAGTGTCCCACGCCGACTGACCTCAGAGTGACCCACTGACTTCAGAGTGACCCACACTGACTGACCTCAGAGTGACCCACTGACCTCAGAGTGACCCACGCCGACTGCCCTCAGAGTGTGCCACGCTGACGGACCTCAGAGTGACCCACTGACCTCAGAGGGACCCACACTGACTGACCTCAGAGTGCCCCACACTGACTGACCTCAGAGTGACCCACTGACCTCAGAGTGTCCCACACTGACTGACCTCAGAGTGACCCACTGACCTCAGAGTGACCCACGCTTTTTTTCTCTATTTGTTTTGGGGGGGGGGTAGGTTAGGGGGAGTTGTTCTCGCCCACCCCGTAGTCCAGCCTATAGCTATATGCCGCCGCGGGTGGGGAGGAGAACCACTCCCCTCCGGGGCGGGCACCGACTGACCTCAGAGTGTCCCACGCTGACGGACCTCAGAGTGACCCACTGACCTCAGAGTGACCCACACTGACTGACCTCAGAGTGCCCACACTGACTGACCTCAGAGTGACCGACTGACCTCAGAGTGACCCACTTACCTCAGAGGGACCGACTGACCTCAGAGTGACCGACGTTGCTCCAGGAGAAGCCGAACAGGTAGCTGAGCCCGCGGTACGCTCCGTCTCCCTCGGCCATAACGCCGACTATGATGATCACCACCACGAACACGGCCAGCAGGGCGGCGAACGTGTTCAGCGCCTGAAAATCAGGCAGCAGGGCGTATGTCACAAGAGTTTTACCTATCATCCTGAGCGTTAGAATAGCCGGGAGTTTTCACAAGTTGCCATCACAGCAAAGCAAGTTAAGGAAAGAGCGATTATAACAGCAACCTTGTAATCAACTTTTTAAAATAGAAACTTCTAGAAGTCCGTTACACGTTGAAAAACAAGACTGTATAGGTGACTTGAAATGCCCAATAAAAGGACAAACTTTGTGGAAGAAGAAATAAATATATTTTTGATGGCAGACGGATCGTTGGCAATAACCTGAATCCATATACTGGGTTTTCGACTGTTCTCCAGAGCTGGAAACACATATAGGAATGTACACAAAAAGATGTATGCGTTATCCGAGAGAAGCGTTCAGAATCATGTCTGGTAGAGCACGCACCTTCGACTTATAGTTGACTTTCCTTGTGAACGAGAAGCAGATAAAACACCAGATAACCAGCAGACAGAGGACGAGTCGCCAGTTTTGATAGCAGATCTTGTCTTCGGGACAGGCCATGTCAGCCACATCGTACCTGCGGCGGAACACGGGGCAACAGAATTGTCACAGACCTGTCAATTCCAAGAGTCGACTATTTTGAGTTTATACATGGTACCATGCAATGGAAATTCTGGCATACGGTCTCAGGCGTAATGCCTCTACCGTTATTTTGTAAATAAGGTGTCAAGTGAATCATTTGAATTGCACTAGCGTCCGTAATGTGTTAGCCACGAGTCACCGTCTGGAGTGGATAGCTAGGAGTTCCAGTGTTTGGGAAGACGGATACCTTTAGGAGCTAAAACTACCAGAAGCGCCAGGAAAACAAGTGTAACCGAATACGGAATAACGTAATACGTATGACGTGCACATATATTTGGTGGCAAATAGCAATTCGCTGACTGGTATGATGCGCAAATATCTCGTCCTCGTTTGATAACGTCCCGACAGAGGAATGCCGGCCAGCTGTAGCGTCACAATAGAGCTTGTAAACGTTACTGATACGGTGTCAAGAGAGTGCTTCAGATTCAACAAATACCGACTTTGTGCTCCACTCAGCAGAGGCTTATTTCCGCATGCAGCCATATCGGCATTGTTCGCTGATAGTTGATACTCGTAACACGTACAGAAGGGTGTGGCAGCCACATGCGATCGGGCAGGTCAACAGTAAATCCATAGATAGACTTACATGTCGAAAATGCCATGTTTAGCACGTTATAATTCGTGCCGTGGAACTAAGTTGTTCAGTAATCTGTAAATCTGTGTGCCGTAGCTCATGATAGTTGATACGCTCTGTTCAAACACGGACGCGATAATCGCATGGGGTTTTAAATCTCTTCGGAGATAGTCCTGTTTGCAATTGTATTACGTTTTGCACAAATATTCCTGGTAATCGTGTCAAAAGCAGTGTGACATTGTCCGTACCAGAAGAAAGCCTCGGTGGAGAAGGTGAGATGCGCCGCGTTGGCCTTAAACGCGCCAGCAGTGCCGCCGAGGAGGCCGCCGGCCGCGGACGGGGCGGCGCCACGCGACACCTCCGATAGCACGGTGATGTTGCCGTCTATGACAATCTTATCTGAAACCACCATCCTCAGGCGTCAGTCAGCTGACGACGGACAGACAGAGGCCGCCGCTCAGCTGACTTTCTCACCCTCCGAGTATTTAGCGAGTATTCAGCTCGTGAGTCAGCTGGCAGAGACGGTCACGACACACGGTAGAACAATAGGCGGTACATGCAGACAGAGGTCAGTGTGGTGGGGTCCCGGACGGGAACTGGCACCGACAGGCAAAGAGGCAGTGCACTCCTCCGTCCAGCGCTCCAGCTGTGACGCATTGCTTCACAGGGACTCATGGACGACCTTGTCCGGCATTGAATTACCGCATTGCCACACGATTTTGTCATAATGAATTACTCATAAGAGGCCATCAAGATAAGATTCCCAGCCTCAGCTTGGCACCAGCAGTGATGCATGCACGATATGCGCTTGCGCTTGATGCTTTATATACCTACTGTTGGTCTTTAAATACGGGTTTATGACATATTGGTCAACAACGCATTTCAAATTGTTCCTGTGTTAGGTGCCAGCCGCATTCCTGAGGGACCTAAGCTGTCAGTTCTGGTTTGGTCCCACTCGCCGAGTCGGACCAAACGCTAAAGTCCCGGGAAATTCAAACGACATTTTATTGAAATTTATCAAATCCGACGTTTCTGTGCAGAATTTTTCGGCTATTTTGATGTTTTTGAAGACAAAATAATGATTGCACCGCCCCAAACCGTGTATTTCATGCGTTTTAGATTAGGTCCCTCAGGAATGTGGTTAGGTCCCTCAGGAATGTGGCACTTTACGGATGGTACCAACGCAATACAAAAACATTGTGAAAACGGCTATCATGTCTAGTTGGTGGAACAACTACAGCTGAATTTAAATGTTCCAGGGCAAAACTGCAACATTTACCGGACAATTTAGATTGGCAAATATATCCATGAATAAATATCCAACACTTCAATCCGAAACAGTGAGGAAAATCACATTAACCTTAGCCAAAGGAAATAAAATCCAATTAATCATGGATACGGTGATAATTAAATATTTGGTCTGAAAATGAATGCATCTTAATTGGTATTCAGTTGTGGTAACCTCCTCGTGAAGAACCTCGTTGGCAAAAGTATGCAAATTAATTGGTCTAAAATGATGCCGACAAATTCTTGTTGAATGCTGAACCAAATCCGTTGCATATAGTGGCGGCTATTCTATATTGTTTGACAGCGCCACATCCATGGTAACCTGTCGAAAGTATAATACAGAGCTAAGATGATTAACATACATTTCACTCACCTGCATATACTTCGGTACAGTTTTCAATTTTCCACTCGGGTTTGCAGGTTTGCCAGGGAACTTCTTTATTCATCGACGAAAACAAATAGAGCATGTACCATGCGACGACCACACTTCCGTAGACGGCGATCAAAAACGAGAGTAGCACCATAGCAAAGCCAAACCCTGTCGAACACACCGACGTCATTGACGCTTTTATCAGCTGAAGAGCCCTCTTGTTGATCACATTACATACATATCTTGATGTCAATAGATCTAGGTCGACCTTCTTACGGTCCTCTTGGCACACGCGTTAGTTATCAAGATCGGCCTATAACCCATGGACTGGGCAGTACCGGGCTGTGACGGCTGTCCTTGTGTGACCGATTGATAATGTTATCACGATCACCAAGCAACCTCACGGACCTCACCCAATTAAACCCTAACCCTGGCCTTGCTTTACACGGTGAAAGTGTCCACGATCTTGTCTAATTTGACACAGGAACCTTCAATAAAGTGCTATCAAGAACATTGTCAGTGCAGAACAAACTCACCGGACAATAATTTTAGTTCAAACATAAATCCGATATTTACTGAGGAAGTGCCGAAGAATATCAGTGAAATTTCCACGTGCAAGAGGATTCGTTGTCTGAGATCGAAGGAACAATCCAGGTCAGAGGGGTAGGTGCAGGGGGGGGGGCGGACTGCTCACCGGCGAAGATGGGGGCGAACTTCCAGACGTGAATGGCACTCCGGCTGGAGAACTGTCCGAGTGCAAACTCCATGTAGAAGGTGGGCAGTCCGATCAGCAGAGTCAGGAACAGGTACACACAGAAGAAACTCACTGCCGGGACAAAAACAGACAGTGTACTTACTACACTCGGCCAGTGGCTGACGTTCGATGTAGGCTGAGTGATGGTGTCAATATCATTCACCACTGTTTCCGGAAGAAACTCCATGCAAGCAAATACAAGAGACCTGGAGAGAACTGGCGACGGTGAATTGAGCTC